>JACEGR010002495.1:0-127432 GCA_014170235.1 Listronotus bonariensis | reverse complement strand
TTTGCATTGTTTAAACAATTCTGTTGCCATAATCAATAACTATGTATTTTTTTAATTACAAATAAACCAGTTCACCCTCGGGTTCACAAAGGATGCCGGCTTCAGTGGCCTTTTAAAATAAACAGGTTAAAAAAACTTTACAACCTCTACGGTCGCCCTGAGTGTCTGTGGCGGGTACAAATAGGATATTTTTGATTTTACTTTGGTCGCCTGAACAGGTTAAAAAAACTGTACAGTTTTGCCCACACACACTCAGGTCTACCTGTATAAAAAAACTGTACAGTTCTTTCGATCAGGTAGACCGTGGGTATACCTGAGCGTCAGTGGGGGTGTAATAGTGATTATTTTGTTATTCTAGTTCTGGCCGATATACCAAAACCTATTGCTCATGAGTCTAATGTGGAATACGGAAAAGGCTTTAACGCGGCATTTCCGTTTAGCATATCGTCGCCTTCAGGAGGAAATTGTGTAACTTTATATAAGGAAAGTTTACAGGAGAAAAAAACATTTAGAAGTTTAGATTTTTATGCAACGATTAATATATTTAAATACGGAGTTAAGTATAGATATGAAACTAATTATCTAAAATTAAACAAAATAAGGATAATTGTAGAAACAAATAATGACTATTAGTAGAAAATAAAGTTATTACCTATTCCATGTTTCCAAGGTAATGGTTTAATCACTAAAAGCCCTAATTGCAATTTTAAACGCGTAAAAACAGAACTGATTAAAGACTGAACTATTGCTAACACAAAACATTGTCGTCACGACTTGTTTATTGATTATTTTTATTAAAGAACAAAATATTTTGCCAAATAATTTCACAAGGCTTTTATATAATATCTTTAACACAAAAAACTAAGACGTTTAGGACATATTTCAAATAAAGTTTTTTCATCTAATTTTTATTTTAGAATTAGCCCTTAAAGTTTGTCGGCTAAGTTGTAAAACACCCTGTATGAATTAGCAAAAATTGATTAAGGTTAAAAATTATTTCTAGAAGTTGCAATTTTTATGTAGTATACTAATGGACTTCCCAAGAAAATGTTTTAGGCAAGATAAAAAAAAGGAATTATTTTCTGTCGGTTAATGGTAAAACTTACTAAATTTTATGGTTAGGAAAATATCAGCTTTACTAAATTTGAAAAACAAATCTTAGGAAGAATTATGCGTAGGTTTGTTAACCAGAACTAATTAGAACTAACCAGAACATTTTTGAAAAAATACGTTAATTTTTTTAAACAAACATAGACCTCTGATTGAGTTTTGATTTAATTTTAAGCTATTTTAATATTTTAATATGTATAAATTAATAATTAAAAAGCAATTCAGGCTAAAAATACAGCGTGTCTACTTGTGTGCACCATATAGATTATTTTTAATATTAATTTTAGAAAAAAAGTTTCGCATAGTCTAAAACCTAAAAAGCAATTATCAGATATTAGTTTTGGTTAGTTAGCCTTAGAATATGGATTTTGCTCAAGAGGAAGGTATCCTTATTATACATAATATCAAAAGTTTTTATAAGGGAAACACGTTTAGGATTAACAATACCTTTTAAAGATGCAAATTGGTATATTAAAAAAAAATAATATTAATTTCTTATGTGATAACAAGCGTGCCTGTGTCTTTTTGCTGTTTTGACTGTTCTTAAACTTTCTTTACATATTACATTTCAAAATTAGTATGCACTAATGTACAAACTTAAATTTTTATCATTGACGCATTAAAAATTGATAAAAAAAACTTGTTCTGAAAATAAATCGGTTTGCATATTTAAATGTTATTTTTAATCCTTAACATATTTTCATTTTAAAGATTTTCGATATTATAAAAAATAAAGGTACTTTCATCCTGAGCTAAATTTATATTTTTTGACATACCTCGTATACCACTGCAAAAATAAATATCTGATGATTGTATTTTAGGTTTTACACCATGCAAAACTTCTTACGAAAAATAACTTTTTTCATAAAATTATTAATAAAAAAGTTCGCCTATGGTACGTACTTAAGTAGACACGCTGTATAAGTATTTTTACTAATAAATTACTGTACGTTTACCCACTGCAACTAAGAATAAATATTCCGCTATTAATACTGAAGGGATAAAATAATTTAAACAGAATCATTATTTACCATCAGCTTTGTCGTGCTATTTCATATTAATCTACAGGATAAACTTTAACAGCCTATAAATAATTTTGGCTTAGGAAAATGGGGGAAGCTGATGTTTAAAATCTTAAATAGAAAGTTGTATATTACCCTAATAATATGATTCCGAAAACGATGACAATACATTTTTATCTAAAAAAATATCCATAAGTCACAAAAGCAAATAAGGTTACAATTTTTTTTAATCAGGTGTCAGTAATAAAGTTTTTAGTTTTATAAAGATCTAAGCATAATAGACCGTGAGCCAGATGCAAAATTTTGTCACTTATTTTCTCTCAGTCCATAACTTGTAAAATGCTTTAAGAGTGCGGAGAGCCGATGTTTTAAAAGCAAGTTTAAAGAGTTTTTTTATGTCATTTTATTATTAAATTTAAAATAAATAATTTTTAATTACTTTTAAATTAGTTTTATAAAACTTTTTGATAACCCTGTAACAATAATAAAGTCATTTACAATGCTATTTTAAATACATTTTCTAAATGATATTTTGCTTTAAAATAAAAAATGAAGGTAGTTTTTTTTGGCCTTGGCTGGTTAGCGATTTAGCCAGTCACAAAGTTTTACTTACAAAAAAGGGACCTAGAAGTTAAGATTTTTAATCATATTGCTATAATAACAATAAAAGCAACTTAAAAGCTTATCACATATAAGACGGGGACACACACTTCACGCCACTGGGGTCTATCAGGGCGACTTTTTTAACACACAGAGAGGACCACCAAGTAAGGGAAACCACAAAGGATGAAAATGGAAAAACAAAACCTACAGCCTAATAACTATGTATATCACAACAATCCTAAAGTAAATGTAACTTATAATTTTAAATTTATTCTATTTAGAAAAGACATCAGTGCATTATTTACTTTTGTGCTCTCTAGGGCTAAAAGATTAAGAATGTTAAAGGGGCAGACAGCTTTACACTCCTTGATTAAAACAGTATATAGGGTGTTGATCTCGGCTATATACTTATTACATTGAAAAAATATGTGATCCAGATCACATTTAATATTACATGTATCACATTGGTCAGAAGGTAATATTTTGATCTTGTAGAGATGTGCTGGATAACAAGCATGTCCTAGTTTCATGCGTATGATTGTTGTTATGTATTTTCTAGAGACATTTAGGTTTGTATGCCAGTAATTTCGTGAGATTTCAGTAAGAAGCTGAGTATATCTTGCGGGTTTATTTTTACAATATCCCTTCCATCTTAGATCCCATTTATTGATTATATTTGTTTTTGCAATATTGTATGCATCATTTAAGGTGAGAGTGTAATTAGCGTCTATACCATTAGTAATACTAACTTTAGCTATTGAGTCTACTAGCTCATTATATTTCAGTCCTGTATGGGCTTTAACCCATATGAAAATAACTTGCTTGCGACCCAGTGTAATTCTGCGTAGCAATTTTCTTATTTCCCATATTATTGGGTTGTCTTTATAGTGCCAAGCTTTATTTTTCTGTAAGGCTTTAAGCACAGACATAGAGTCAGACAATATTAAAAAGTGGTGATTATTACAGTCAACTATATATTTAAGAGCCTCGCAGATTGCTATGGCTTCACATGTAAAAATGCTAAAGTTATTATTTATTTTAAGTTGAATTTTAATATTTAATTGTGTAACATAAACACCAGCTCCACTACCATTTGCACTTTTGGAGGCGTCTGTATATATTTGAATGTAATCATTAAATTGAAAAATTTCCGAGTTTAAAATAGCGGCATTAACAGCATTGTTGTCAGTAAAAGGAGGAAATTTAACAAATATGTCTTGAAAAGAGCTATGATATTCATAATCGGTATGGTTAAAGGGTTTAATCAGATTGAGAATTGTATTAAAGTTTCGAAAAGCCTCGCAGAGGGTTGGTGAGTTTTTATATAGCCAATATTTGTTTGTTAAATCATTTGTATTTTTTTTATCTCTGGACAAACCACGAAGGCTAAAAGCCTAAATACTAACGTACCGTGGGTGTCTTAAGCGAGGTAAGAGGGAGTTTGTTGACACGGGACTTAAATACTTGAAGATTTGGGGGAAGGAAAGACGTCCGCGTGCAGCAGGTTCCACAACCTAGAAACTCTAGGGATAAAAGAACGAACAAAGTGGGAAGTTCGGGGCCTGTCCAGTTGGACCGTATCGGGATGCATACGCGCGGAACCACGAGTTTCTCTGTTGGGAACCATAAGTGGAGAAACTATACTGGACAATTCTTCAGAGCAGAAGCCATGGAAGTACCTATAAAAAGCGATAAATCCCCCACAGCCCGACGATGTGCAAGAGAGGAAAGCCTTTCTGTAAGTGAAGGATCATTAATGAGACGAATAGCTCTTCTTTGAATAGAATCAAGAATGCTTAGGGTTGTGGGGGACGCCATGCCCCAGATATAAGAACAATATTCCAAGGGAGGTCGGATTTGGGACACATATAAAGTGTATGAATTAGAAGGGGAAAAATACTTTTTGGCTCGAAAGAGAAATCCAAGCTTTTTGAAGCTGCCGTGGCTATAGATACAATGTGTTTATGCCAGTTAAGGTTACTTTCAAATGTGACGCCCACAAGATTGAAGGTGTCTTTGCTCTGTAAAACTTGGCCGCTCATAAGTAGAGGATGAGTATTTGATGACTCTTTTCGCAACAAGGAACATGATTGTGTTTTGGATGCATTAAAATGGACGAGATTTTTAGCGCCCCAATCCAATTTTAAATTAAGATCCTGCGAAAGAGATATCTGCATCACTCTGCGTTTGATTTCCAATTCAGGTTTAGTAATGGGTTTAGGAACCTGAAAACTAGAGTGAAGGGTACTATCGTCGGCGAAACTATGAATGGAATTAGTTGTGGACGAGAGAAGGTCGTTGATGTGAAGAAGAAACAATGTTGGTGCCAGAACTAAGCCCTGAGGGACTCCAGCATTTACTTGGTGAAAGCTTGAAGAATGGCCGTCCACAATAACTGATATACGACGATCAGATAGATAACTAGAGAGCCAAGTACAGAGTTTAGTTGAAAGACCATAGGAGGAAAGTTTATTAAAAAGTGCGGCATGCCAGACCTGGTCAAAAGCTTTGGATATATCAAGAGCAACGATCTGGGACTCACCTAGAAACTCAAGAGACTTATTCCAGCAGTGTGATACGAAGGAAAGAAGATCTGCTGTAGATCTTTGTGGCGAAATCCATACTGCCTGTCATGCAAAATTTTGTGTTTTTCTAAGTACTTAAGAATTTGTGAATTAATTAGTTTGTTCATTACTTTGCAAAGAACTGAGAGAATTGAAATTGGTCTATAGTTAGATGGAAGAGATTTAGATCCTTTCTTGGGGAATAGGTTGAACACGTGTAGCTTTTCAGCTTTCTGGAAAGATACCTGTGTTGTAAGAAATTCGAAAGAGCCGAGTTAAGATTGGTGCAAGTTCTGGAGCACATTTTTATAAAACGATTGCTGGTATGCCATCCAGCCCAGACGATTTCTTGGTGTTAAGGGAAGAAAGGATACGCTTAATGTGTTTTACCTTAAAAATAATATCGGGCATTTTATAAGGAACTGGGGTAACCGCTGAAATTGGATGATTTACGGGAGGGTCAAGGGTTGAGTTGGCAGCAAATTGTTTAGCAAATAATTCTGCCTTTTCTTTAGCGGTAGAAACAATTTCATCTTTCAAAGCTAGTGGCGGAACAGAGCTTGTATTTAAACTTGAGATGTTAGAAAATAGTTCAGTTTTCAGGAATGCTTGTTTAAGTAAAAACTTAATTGCTAATGCCTTCCTGCGTAAACACAAGGGGGTTCCAGAGCTTCAACCAAGAGAGCTTCTACTGGAGAGGATATCATGGCTCCTAAACAAACTCTAAGAGCTTTGTATTGTATACGATCTAGTTTTTTCAAGTAAGTGTTACAAGCAGAGCCATAAAGAAAGCTACCATAATCTAAACGGATTTATAAAAAACCAGGGACGTATGTACGTCACATCCCCACCAAGTTTTGGAAACAGATCGTAAAAAATTAAGACCTTTGTCACATTCAATTGTAAGTTGACTGATATGTTGTCTCCAAGTTAGCTTTTTATCCAAGACAATACCTAAGTACTTCACATCTTTTTAGCAGGTATTAATTTATTGTGTAAGGTAATATGATTAATATTAGGGCTGTTGTGACCTTATTAAAAGCTTTAGACAATAAAGTCACACTTCTGTCATAATTTTTATTTTGTGTATAAATACAAAAATAATCAGCACACTGAACTGTCTTAAAATACGTAAGCTTATGAATATCTGCAGCATAAAGATTAAATAGTAGTGGGCTAAGAACTGACCCTTGAGGTAAACCAGAATATCTTAGACCAACTTTAGCATTTACATTGTTGCGAACAAAAACACATCTAGTATTGTATAAATTAAAAATTGAGCTACATATATGTGGAGGTATAAGAAAATCTTTGGCCATTTTATATTCTAAAATAGATAAATCAACAGAGTCGTATGCACCTTTGATATCTAGAAAAATGGATGTTTAGTATTCATTTTCTGAGAAACAATTTTGTATATCAACTGTAATGTGTGAAACAGCATCAAGAGCACCAAAGCCAGTTTTATAAGAAAATTGATTAGCTGGCGATAAACTATGATTAATTAACCAGTATTCTAAACGAAACTTAATGAGTCTTTCCTATGTCTTAAGTATACATGAAAGTAAGGAAATAGGTCTATAGGAATCTTCAGATTCAGGATCCTTTTCAGGTTTTTGTAAAGGAATAACTATTACTTTTATTAAATCTTCTATTTCAAAACCATAAAGGTAGATATCGTTAAAAATTTCCAATAATAGGTTTTTAGCATTGAGAGGAAGGTGAGCAAGCATACAGTACTGTATATCGTCAAATCCAGGAGCAATGTTGGTAGTGTTTAATAAAGCTCGATTTAATTCGTTCATGGTAAACTTTCTATACAAAAAATGACCGTTGGAAGCATTGCTTAAAGTTTTTTGTTGTATAGGAGAAACAAAAGGTGGAGCTACCTTGTCAAAACATTCGTCCAGCCATTGAGTGCCAGTTGGTTTTTGAAGATCTTGCTTTCTAGTCATACGCCTTGCTTGCGACCATAGAGTAAAAGAAGGTGTGTTTTTATTTAAATTCGAGCACCAATTTACCCAACTTTCTCTTGCTTTTCTTTTAAAAAATTTTTTAGTTTGAGCTTCAACTTTTTTGCACATTAAAAAATTTTCTAGTGTGAGGCCTATTTTTGTATTCAGTCCAAGCTTGTTTACGCTTATTAATTTCGTTATCGCATGTAACCGGATCCCACCATAGTGGGGGAGGTCGACGGTTAAAAGAAAATGGTTTGTAGACGGGAATACTAATTTTCGCTGCTTCATTGATACAGTTTGTCAAAAAAGAATATTTGTCTTTTGTATCCGTAAAAATGGGATTATTAAAAATTTGTTGCCCCATATAAAGAGTGTACAGATTCCAATTTGCTTTCTTAGTGTTCCATTTGGTTTTTGGAAAAATTTTTCCTTGACTTAAATTAGATAAGCTAATAGTCATAATGATTGAAAATGATCTGAACCAAAGGTGTCAGTATCTATGTGCCAAGAAAAGTTGTTGGATATATCTGGTGATGTAAGACTTAAATCAAGATAATCATTATTAGTACTTTCAATCATGACGTAAATTAAATTTAGACTGTACTTATCTGAATAGATGTTAAAGAATTTTTTCTGGGGTTTTTACTTCCTGTCCTGAAATATGATCCATTAAACCCGGGCTGGAATTGATAGGATTATCACTTATTGCACCACTAGGCGTCTGTTGTGAAACCAGACCCTCCCCTGTAAGGGGAGGAGTCATTTTTATAACGTAAAAACACTTCAGTAGGATACGAAATTTTATTATTATTAAAATGCAAGGTATTTATGATAATGATCACAAAAAAGATCCGATAAGGTAAACGACCAGCACTGATAAGAACCGTGTATACCACACAAAATTTCGATGGATACTGAAGGTAATTTACTCTTGGATAAAAATCCTGTTTTTTTACGTACCTAGTTCCCAAAATTACCATTTTCTCTTCGTGAACCATATTTTTACAAACAAAATTTTTTATAACGAATGACTTATTTTCAAAGAATTTTTTTGTCCTTTTGTCCTCTCGTAAACCCTATCTGTTGGGAGTCTACAGTATGTACGTTTTTAATTATTTCGAAAAAAAATATATTACTAATATATGAGTAGAGTTTTATACTATTTATATGTATCGGTAGCAAAAGAATCCAATAAAATATTTTGTTGTGTTACAATATTATTGTCATTTCTTTCGTTATTGTTAAATTTATTGCTAGGATTATTAGGTGGAAGGGGAGTAGATGGACCAAAGACAAAGGGAAACATGGGATTCGGTGGAGGGGAGGATGAATTGTGTTTTCGTTTTTTGTTAGTGTGCTCGTTAATGCGAGAAGTACTAGGTACAGGTTGTGACAAAGAAAATGTAGAAGTATTGGTTATTTTTTTGGCATTTGTGTATTTGACTGCTTGTTATTCGGTAATTTGGGAAAATTTATGTTATAACTATCAATATTATTAAATAGGTTAAATCGATTACTAGTAGTAACACCAGCATAAGAATGTTCAAAGACATTTTCAGCTTCTTTAAAAGTTATTTTGTTATCAATCATAATTTTTTTAATATTTACTTGCTTCATAAAAAAAGGACAGTTTTTTGAGTTAGACTTATGTGAGCCTGTTTTGCAATTTACACAATGAATATCTAGAGCTGAACACTTGTGTTCAGCTTCCTCAGTTTTAGATTTGCCACATGAGATACACAATTCTACACTAGATCTACACTGTTTTGAAATATGTCCATAATTTAAGCATTTGTAACACTGTGTTACTTTACCGTAATACATTTCAACTGGAAAAATTACGCTATCTATACTTATTTCCTCCGGTAAAATATTACCTTCAAATGTTAACAAAATCGTTTGTTTTTTAACAATTATTGGTGTATTATTATCACCCTCTTTAAACACTTTTTTAGTAAATCTTTTAATATTTAAAACCCTACTGGATGATTTAATGTTTTGAAGAATATAAGTGTCGTCAAAAAAGTATCAACACCCTTAATTAAACCTTTAGTTTCTAATATATGATTAGGTATAAAAGCGCGCAGTTTTTCCTGCTCTAAACAACTATTTTTAAGTAGTTCATTTGCATCTTTAAGAGATTGTAGTTGAACTCTAACTCTATTTTTACCAACAGATTTGATTTCAATAATATTTTTTATTATTAATTTTTGTGTAAAATATGTCCAACTCTAAGGGGATGTAATCGGCCAAGATTATCATTATTAGTACTTTCAATCATGACGTAAATTAAATTTAGACTGTACTTATCTGAATAGATGTTAAATAATTTTTTTCTGTGATTTTTACTTCCTGTCCTGAAGTATGATCCATTAAATCCGGGCTGGAATTGATAGGATTATCACTTATTGCACCACTAGGCGTCTGTTGTGAAACCAGACCCTCCCCTGTAAGGGGAGGAGTCATTTTTTATAACGTAAAAACACTTCAGTAGGATACGAAATTTTATTATTATTAAAATGCAAGGTATTTATGATAATGATCACAAAAAAGATCCGATAAGGTAAACGACCAGCACTGATAAGAACCGTGTATACCACACAAAATCTCGATTGATACTGTCACGGGTCTTTTAAAGGGTGAGTGGGGTAGTACCTGCTCTAGCAAGAAAGCTCCTCTACCACCTACCGAAAGTGTATATCTATAAAAAGGTTCAAAAAACAAATCCTATATATTAAAGAATGGCATGGCACGTATCACTTTAAATGATGATGATGATTTAAATGATAATTTAAAAAAAATCAAAAAATAGGTTTTACAAAGTTTTTGTAAAAAGTGGAAGACGACTTTTTACACCCTGGATAATAAAAATAGAAAAGAGCCAAATTCATTTAAAAAGCTAAGTTCTTCCAAAATATCCTGATGCCAATGTATTGGGCAGCAGTTTAATTTACGTGTGTCTAGTATTTGTAACGTTTACTAATTCTTGTTTTTTTATTTTAAACATGCTCTTATTAGTTTTACTTGAATGTATGTTTGTATGTTTGTATGTATGTAACTCTCCTAACTAACGTCATATATATTTTAATGTTATAGTACTGTTAAAAACTAAAGTAGAATACTTTTTTAAAATATGTTTAGATACAAGTCCCTCTAACCGAACTTAGATGTTACATAACTGTTTTTAATGTTTTACACTTGATGTTTCTACAAAAATTATTTTGGACTTTAAATACGTTTTTATTAAAAGTATGTTAAAATACATGTCCCTTTAACCAAACCTAAGTGTCTTATGACTGTTGTTTATGTTTGACATTGGAGTGTCACTACAAGCACAATTTTGGATTTTTAACACGAGCTATTAGCTTCACTTGTATGTTTGTATATAACTCTTCTTTGGACTAAGAAGAGTACGTGGCTTATTATTGTTAGTTTATTCCACCACTTATATTCGTTTGTTGGTCAAGTGGGCCAACATAGCAAGGCGTTGGTCTTCGCTGACGTCAGATTTACCGGTCGTGGGTTCTATACCCATTTGCGCTAAAGATTGGGAGAGTGTTTTTTTGGCAATAAATTAAACTAAAAACTAGAAAATAATTACAGTTAAAAAAAAACAAAAAACATGATTATAAAGCACATAAACTAAAACTAAAAAAATCTGAAACAATAATACATTTTAAAAACGTAGGCGCTTTGTGCCATATCTTCTGTATATCGAGCGCCTGATGCTTTTTACAATCATGCCAGTATATTTTTTTCTTGTTTTTAAAATTATTTTAAAACTTATATTCCACCTTTTGGTTCTATGTGCTTTGACAATTTACTGATTAAATTAGTCCAAGGTCTATGTGACCGTTTTTTGTTTTGAACATTATTATTACCCTTAAACACGTGTTATTTAATTTAAAATTCCCCATGTAATGTAAGCCGGTAAAAGTCTCGACATGTTAATGGAAACCATCCAAATGAAAAAATTTGGTATATTAAATTTCCAACTCGGGACCAGCCATAAAAATTCAAAGCTGATACGACGAATGACCTTGTTTACTCGAGGCACACCGTTTAGCAATATATGTATCTTAGATGATATCTTGACGATATAGTCGTGCAATATAGAAAATACCCGGATATTTTGTGTTTATGAGTCACAAATTTCACAGTTTGCTGTAGAAAGATCCTATTTATGATAAGTTTTCGAAACCAAAACAGCGTAATTTTAGTAAAACCTTTAAATATTTTTCATAGGTGGAGGTAGTGAGGATAGGTTAATAATTATCTACTTTTTCAAACATTTGCGTTGAAAACTAGCATCGGTGAAATTCTTAAGTTCTATACCTACTATATTTTTATAAAAATTTCGGGGGTCACTGGTGATATTGTGGCTTTAGGGCTGCCCAAAGTCACCTCACTGAATGCTATAAAATAGCACATTTTATTACTTTAATTAAAATACATTTTTATAAAATATAGATAGGAAATCGGAACTTGGGTTATTTGGTTAAAATACATATATTAAAAGGTATAATTAGGTTTTAAAGTTTGTCGACTCGCAAAGAATCTACAGGGTGGTCCAAATAGTAGCCCAGAAAAATTGTGCAAATGCAAGCATATAATTTAAGATGGTTTAAACCATAAAATAAAGGCATTTTAAGATACATTTTTGTATTGCATTTTTGATCATTTAATAAGTTTTAATAGTTTAGGTTTTTGGAAGAGTTCTACAGGATATGTCAAGTTGAAATTAAAATGAATGTTACTTACAACGAACTGTTTAATTTAACCTATCATAAAGGCGAAAACAATAAAAGATATTAAAATATATAAAGAATTATGGTGCATGTTTATAAAAAAATATGTTGAATTGTAAGGTTCCCTATAAAAATTTGGTCTTGTTTTTGTCATAAATCTTTCAAAACCCCAAATATTTAAAAAATGTTACATTTTTGGTATGGGAATCGCTGATGAAACTTTCTCTTTTTTATTCCTACAATCCAAAAAAGGGGATAATGGTATTTCATTTAAAAAACATAAGTTTGAAATGAATCTTTTTTTTGGGCACCCTGTATCATTCTCCATAATTTTATTTTTTTGCTTTTAAAGTATCCGCATATGATTGACAAGAAATATTTAAAAAAATATTACCCTTTTTTACTGGAGGCCGAGGCGTTTGTGGTAAGTTATCCTGTATATGTATGTCAGTATCCTTATTTTTGAATCACCCTGTAGTTGCCCTAATTCAAGACTTACGTAAAAAATATATTTCAATATATTTTTTATGTGTCAGCAGTTACATTATTTACAATAGAGCCAAATAAATAGTTCGTTGTAAATAATATATATTTTAATTTTAACTTGGCACACCCTGTAGGTGTGTTCCGAAATCTTAAAATGTTTAAACTTATTAAATGTCAAAAATAAAATAAAAATATATATGTATTTTCATCCCAATCCAATCCTATCTTTGTTTTTCACAAGTGTATTTAAACTAAAGTAATTTAATGTATTTTTATATCATCCAGTGACAACGCTTTGGGCAGGCCTAAATTTAAAATGTCCCGGGTGACCCCCTAAATTTTTATGAAAATATTACCAGTGGGGATGGGACTCTTACATACTACAAACTTAAAGATTTCACCCATGCCAGTTTTCCATGCAAATGGTGCGGGGTCCTTTAGTCGCTGATTATCACTTTTAGAAACCTAAGCATAAAATGGAAATAATAATAAAATACAAATAACTCTTTGACGTTTATACAGATTTAATTTGCTTTTTAGCGTGACTGCAGTTTAAACATACTATACAGGGTGATCAAACTTAGGTCGGCACTATTGCTAACTTTTTATTATGGAAAATACAAAGTCGGTTTAATTAGAAAATGTGTAGTATTTGTTTCTGCTGATTAACATGTTACCAACATAAAAACAAATAAACATCGGGTTTTTGCTTATTGCAAAAATGTACTTTTTTAAACACCCTGTATAATGTATCACTATTTAAAAGATATAATAAAGATCGTTACAAAAAGTCAATATGGGATATATCCAATTTTCATTAGGTTTGGAAATATGGTTATTAAAATCTAGAAAAAGTATATATGTTTGTAAATTTTTACTAAATACTAAACTTAGTGTTTAAAGCTTATAATGGAAATTAAACAAAATTTTCAGATTTGGATAGTTATATTTTCAAAACTATAGGGGATAGACATATAAAATATGGTATTTTTTAAAGCTCTTTAAAATAGTTTTTTTAATTGTTATCGACTACACAGGGTGTTTAATTTTAAAAAGATAGTTTACTAATTAAATTTCTAAGGATTTCTATATTTCCAAGACTATTAAAAATTTAATATATCATATGTGATATATGACACAAGTTTAATGTTACTGTATTATATTTAGAGGCAATAACATGTTATAAAAAAATTGATGTTATTTTTTTAATGATTTTGCGTTCGGGAAAGTATTACTTTGCGTACTTGTTAGAAAAATAACCATAAAAATGTTAATTTTTAAATTATTAAAAAAACTCCATGACTAATCTGCTGATGCCCACCGATTTTGAGCTGGTATTATTTTTTATTATCCATCCTTTGTAATCTTTTATATCACCCGCGTTAATTGTTGCTTTCTCCCCTATTATGAAATGTCATTAAATTTAGTGCGTAAAGCCAGACAATAAAATCCTTTTTGTTTGTCGAAATATAATGGAGTCAGATAATGGGTTGAAATTTTATTACTATTTACATTGTTATTATATTAGTGTGCTTTTATTTCGTATTATGTAAAGAATATAATACACATTTACATTTATTAGATTTTGGATAAATATGCTATAAAATCATATCGCAATCCATCCATTTGTATGTCCTTAGTAAAATATTTCAATATACAGTGTGTCCACGGACGGACTTTACAATGGGACAAATGGACCATGAATTTAAATGTTTAAAAAGTTGTGTATAAAAATAAGGTTAACGTTGAAAAATTTGTTTCGTTTTGTACAAGGGCTGCAAAAACTACAAAAATGTAAAAGTTGACCACGACAACCTTTATTTTTAAGCAAGTCAGCAAAAACTCAAATTAAAAAGGTTTTTAAAATATAATAAAAATCCGATATCTACTATTTTGCACAAAATAAAAAAAAAAACATTTTTTGGTATCGTGTTATTTTAATCATGTTTTAAACTTTTTTACGTAATTTTCGAGGTTTAACATTTTTGTATTTATATATATTTCACAAAAAGTGACATTAATTATTGTGTTGTATTAAAACAAGGTAATTTACGTATAGAAGGTAAAATAAATATGATTTAAAAAAATACCACCATAAAAACAAAAATTTATTTATTTATGGGATCCTTATTCGGTTTTAAAAACCTTTTTTATTTAATATTTTGCTAAATTATTACAAATGAAGGTAGCTTTGTCTTGGACCATTTTTAGATTTTTGTAGTTTTGGGTGCCCCTGTACAAAACAAAACAAAACAAATTTCTCAACGTAAGTCTTGTTTGTTTTTTAAGAAGCAAAAGCTGTTGCCATACACAACTTCCTTAAACATTTAAATGTTTGGTCTATTTGTCCTATTGTAAAGTCCATCCGTGGACATACTGTATAAAGTAAAATAGCAACATAAAAAAAGTTAAAAAAATGTTTTTTTGTCGTTATCATAAAGAAAAGCTACTTTATTTTGTAGCACTGCATAAGGTTTAAAAAAGGAATTTATGTTTACAGTTTAATGCACTTTTTTTATACAGCGTGTCTACTTAAGTTTGCACCAAATGGAACACTTTTTATTCATTTTACGAAAAAATGTTACTATTTATGAAAAGCTGCATGATTTAAAACCTCAAGTGCAAACATCAGATATTAATATTTTGCAGTGGTATACGAGGCATGTCAAAAAATATGAATTTTGCTAAGGAGAAATGTACCTTAATTTTTCATAATATCAAAAAACGTTATAAAGAAATAATATTTAGAATTAAAAATATTATTTAAATATGCAAACCTATTTAATTTTTTTTATCTTTATGACTTCTCACAAAGGCCTATGCCTAAATCCCAGTTTAACGTGAGTGGCGGGTTACTGGATGTTTAATCCATTTTTTACCGTGTTCCGTCAATGTTATCAGAGCACTGAAACATGCAGTTTTTGCTTTTCACAGCACCTTTTAGACAACGCAATAGTGTTATCACGGACGTTAATTTTAAATAACTACTAACTAGGAATAGCAGAATACTAGTAGTACAGTGGTTTGCCATTGCCAACTGTGAGGTGACAAGTTATTTAAAATCCGATGTCCGATTGGTTAGGGAAAAAAAGTTTTTGCATAAATATTAAATATTTTTTATTTTCCGGTCACTTCCGGGATAACCAAAAATGGCTTTGTTAATAACTTTTTAAATAAACTATCTTGTATATTTCAATATTTGTAAAAGTATAGAACAATTTTTATTAGGAATGTAACATTTTAAAACTTTGCAAACTATTTGTTTTTTTAAGATTAATTTCCATTATTTTATTACGGACCTTAGGTAACGTCAGACAAATATAATTGCAAAGTTGTAAAGTGACTGGTATAAAAGATGGAAATAAAACAAGTGTAAAACTTTACTTTTTTTTAATTTATCGCTTTTTGTATGTAAGTATACTACTAGATTAGGTATTAGGGAACTGTGGTAAAAATAAAATTACTTATAGTTAAAAGTAAACATTTAAGGTTTACTAAAGCAAGGCTGCCATTTAACGAAGTGTAAATTTAAATGAAAACGACCCGTCTTTTTTATTACAAGATACAACAAAAACCCTGCTAAAAGCTACTTTATTGACTTTTAATATCTAGCTATTAAACATTGCCTCTGTTTACAATCATAAGAAAACATTACCTTTAAAAGCGCAGAACGAGTCCCTTAAACCTTTGATGCCTCCATGTTACTTAGTAATATTTTTATTATTACTCTAAGCCTAAAACCAATGAATGAAAACAAAAATTTGTCAATATAATTAAAAAAAAACTTGTATTGAAATAAAAAATAAAAATGTTAATACCTAATAAACACTGGGGAACTTTGTCTTGCATTTGATAAATATAAATATTTTATTTGTATTTATTTTTAAACTACAAACAAATATTTTACTTCTAAAGTTAAGATTATTAAACTCTTTACACTGATTAACTATCAAAAACAGTATTCTAAAATACATTTTTATTACTTAAATTGTTTAGAGAATGTTTTTTTAATGTATGTATTATGTATAAAATATTATTGAGTCTGGCGCATATAATTCTATAACAATAATATGAATAATATTTTGAGTTGTATTGAATGCGGTTTCAATTTAGGCAAATTTATTAAAAATACATATATAAAATCATAGTCCACAACCAAATCACTAATTGGTTTCATTTGCAGCTAGCATATTTGAGTGATAAAATCGATTATTTAAAAATACATATTAAACACAAAATATATATTTAATTTTGTTATGCTTTCTCTTAAATAATTTGGTATCTATATATATTTAAAACATAAGTACAAAGTAAGCATTAAACAAACTAAACAAAATATTAAAAAGAATCTTTTCATTGCCTTATTTTTATTTAAATTATGAAAGTTTTTTTACTTATCATTAGGTTAGTAATAAATAAAGTGTATGTGTGTAGAATGGCTTATAAAAAAGTAAATTAACCTTGTTGTTCTTTTTTATTGTATGTCAATTGCTAATTTTAGGTATAAAGGAATTTTACATTTTTTCTCTTTAAGAATAGCGTTCAAAAAGAATTAGAAAATTGGTTTTCAATTGTTTTCTCTTCTTATTTTTTTTTTAATATCCGTTTTTCGCCCTTTCGGGTCTTCCACGTAGGTCTGACCACCGCCCCTCTAGAGGCTTATTTTGCCTAGACCCTACTCCTTTCACTCACGCGGCATTCATTTCTTAACTTGGATGGTTGCTTGCGAGAACCTGGTGCCTGGTCGGCGCAACGATCACCCATCCAAGTTATGACCGCGCTCCACGTTGCTTAACTTCGGTGATCGTCTCTGCCAAACTCACCTGCACAGCAACGTGCGCAGCCCTGATTTGGTTACTGAGCCTTTTTATTATTTACATTGTCTTACGTGTCGTTTGTGGTAACTTTCAGAATTTTTTTCGGATTTTTAGTGACAAAACATTTTTTTAAAATAAATGTTGATTAAGTTATAACAGAAGAAAATGACAAACCACTATGTAGTATCCCTAATAACACAGGCCCACAAAATAAAAAACGTGTCATGTGCTGGGTATTGGACAAATTCTGACTATTTTTGCCGCTGAACACGAATCTGAAGTCAAAACTAGAGGTCAAACTGCAAGAAACCGAATTGCGGAGGCCACGGGGGCACTAGCAATTTTTTAAACTGAAAGGGGGCTTATGTAGCACCTCATTTTAAAGAATCTTTGATATTCTTTACAACTATTTGAAATTTGGCAAAGTTTGGAACGGCTGGGCCTATTTTCAAAAACAAAGTAGCGTTAAATAGAGCATCAAAAAGCCTTTAAAATGAGATCCTACATAACCCTCTTTCATTAAAAAAATTGCTAGTGCCCCCTTTCCCCGCAATTCGTTTTTTTGCAGTTTAACCCTAGTTTTGACTTTAGATGCGTGTTCAGCGGCAAAAATATGTCAGAAAATCTTTGTCCGATATCCAGCATATACGACTTTTTGTTTTTATTTTGTGGGCCTGTGTAATTTACCATTTTAAATTTTCTTTTAAAACAGGTGATATGCTAGTGGTCCCGCATATTTGGGTAAAACAGACTATTTACTTGTTAGAAAACGTCCCCAAATTAGGTAAAATGTTTTTTTTTTTATTTTTTGACTCTCTTTCTTCCCTCTGGTCAGATTTGGTGGTATTTGCTTCAACTCCTCTGTTCCCCAATCTTACGTGAGTATTTTATATGTAAAAAGCACCACTTTTAAATCCGAAGTATTGAGTTTGTCGCCAAAATAATTTTGAAGAGCAACAATATAAAAAGTCACCGACCCAAATAGCGTCTCTACATTACAAAATACATCTTTTCCCTGGAGAGCCTTTTTAAATTTTTAAGGGAAAAAATGACGTAATATTTGCAATGACCCCCTCCTCCCACGTTGAGATTTGGTAAGATTTAACTCCACCCGACCACCTTTTCCCCGCCATAAATGCCACGTAATTTATGGACGACCCCTATTTATAAAATTTTTTTCGTAGGTATTCTTTTTATTGTAGGTATATAGCAAGACACAAAAAGATTTTCATGTTTACAGGATTGCACATAAAAGCGTGCTTATTAAAATGAATTACCCTATATTTTATATTGTTGTTAAATTATCCTTTACATTCTAACACGTTTTTGTTATGGGTTATACAAGGTTAAAGCTGTAAATTTAGAAAATATAGTAGTTTCCTCTAAAAAATAGAAAATTTAGTTTATTAGTTAACCAAAAGTGCTCTCAACTTTACTATTATTTCCAAAAATCAGTTCTACAGCCAGTTTTAAAAAACCTACCTATCTTTATCAGTTTTTGAGAAAATGCCATCCGAATATCTCATGTTAACCGTCATTTTTACACGCTTTTATTAGCTTGGGTTGTATCTATCTATCTATCTATCTATCTATCTATATCTATCTATCTATGTAACGGAATCTTTGAGCCTAATTTTTACCAACTCCCAGCGATTCAATTTCTTTGAAACTTTGCACACGTATCAAGGACCGATTACAATGCAATAATTTAAAAACAGTATCCCGTTATCCTGATTAGGACCGACCAGGATAAATAAATTCCTTTACAGATTCTGTGTCCTAATACTACTCTTGACAAAATGGCGAAGGAATTTTTAGTGAATAAATTGGAGCATTTATATTTTAAATATTTAACTTTAGTTAAAAATTTGGTTTTGTATTAGGATCACAGAAATGCGAAGAGGTAAATATTTGCTTCTGACCGAATCTTAACAAAATGGCATAAGGAAAAATTTTAAACAAAAATTGCAGAATTACAGTTACTTATTCAGTTTTAGTTAATGATATATCGAACTAAAAAATGAAAAATAAATAATAGTTTAAAAAACTAAAAAACACGCTTTTATATGCAACCGAACTAAAAATTAGAAAATAATTTTTCATTACAAAGAGTTTGTCACTTCAGAGTAAAGCGTGGGGTGCTTAATATATTAAATGTTATAATTATTCTATTTGCAAATATCTATGAGGGAAAAGTTATGAAAAAATAGTAAAATGCACCCCACGCTTTTTACTCTGAGTGACAAACTCTTTGTAATGAAAAATTATTTTCTAATTTTTAGTTCGGTTGCATATAAAGCGTGTTTTGTAGTTTTTAAACTATCATTTTTATTAATTTGTTAAAAAACTAATGATGATTGAGAAGCGCTAATTTGATTTTTCACACATATTTATTAGGCCTCATATCCTATCATCGTAAAAATATATCTCGGTTTTACTGACAGCATATAATCTGACTTTTGGAAGTAAATAATTTTAATAATTTAAAAGGTAACCACCACGTTAGGCGTAAAATTTTAAACTTAACATTTATTTCTAACCTTTTTTATCAATTATACCCTGTCTCTAAACCTAATGGTTTTTAAGATAATAAAAGTAAAACGCTAAGCTGCCTTAAATATTGCAAAAATATTCTTTTTAACGTTTCACTATTAATAACTTAAAACTATCGTGTTTATATATAATATATGATGAACAAAAAGATTAGAAATAAGTTCTAGTAATATAATTCAAGACTTAAGGTACTGGTTTCCATTCTGAATTATTAAAGTATTTACTGCCGAAAGTCAACTTTAGCACGTCCGAAAAACCGGAAATTGTATTTTTACAGATAATAGAATATCAGGATCATTAAATATGTGAAAAATCGTATAAGTCCTTTTCTGCAATCATTGGTTTTTAACAAATCAATAAAATGACGTGAGTAACATGAGATTTTAGATCGCCATTTTCTCAAAAAACTAAGTTAAGGATAGGGTATGGCATATAGTAAATATATTTTCTAGGAATTGCCTGTAGAATTAATTTTTAGAAAAATATATTAGGGTGTTCTAATTAAAATAGCAAGGTTGAGGGGACTTCCCATTAAACCAGATGTGCCACATAATATCTGAAACGTCAAAAGACTGCATTCTATCTAGTCATACATTTAATTAAAATTTTGAAATCGTGTGAGAATTAATAAAACGACAGGCTTGCTAGTAATTTCGTTGGACAGCCTGGTATAATAATATTAACTTATTATTTTTAATTTAAGCCTTGTGTTTAAATCCAGATTTCCAATGCCTACAAACAAAAGCAAGTTAAAAATATCTTAATTCTCTGCTGTAGTTTATCTCAATTTACTTAAAATTCAAAAACCTAGTCACGAATCTTAAAATCACGTCTGGGCAGAAAACCATAAAGACAGTGCCATATATATTTCAAGTAGGCATTTTTTTGTATTTATTCTTATCTTGCCATTGCACGGCTGGTAAATTTATTTAAAAATTAGATAGTAATTTAAACATTTGTACATTTTAAGTTATGTACTGATTGTCAAAAGCCATTATAAAAATTACGAGCATAAAAATATTAGTTTTTTTACCCGCATGAGCAAAGTAGTTACTTTTTGCACGCAATCTTACGTTAGAAAATGTAAGTGATTGCTAGAGCAAAAACAAATAAACGTCAAAACTGTACAGGCTTTTAAATACCATTTTTTCAGGTTTTTGCTTTCATTTAATATTGCTATGTTAATATTAACAGTGTTAATAAGAGCAAAAACTTGAAAAAAATATTATTTATTATTGCGGTTACACCGGTCTTCGATGGTCTGCAATGGTCTTTAATGGGCTGCGGTAGTGTAAAAACGGATGCGTGGTTTACCAGAAATATAAATATTTTAAAAACCGGCGGGTTGACTCAGTTTCCCGTTGCAGCATGAAGAAAATAGAACAAGTTATTGTTGCTGCTTCTTTGTGCATAATAAATAGTGCTTTGCAAAGAAAATGAAAAAAAGCGAAAAAAAGTTTCTAATAAAATGAATAATTTTTGAAAACAAAAAGCGATAAAATAAATCTGTTGGCACAATCTCTGGTTTAATTTTCAAAACAAACTTAGGGGTGGAACTAAGTCAAACCGAATTTAATTTGTTTTGGATATACAGAGTGTTTATTAAATTTTGTCAATTTGGGAAGGCACTCATAACTTTCTTGTTATTAGAGATAGAAATAAGATGTAAGTGGCAAAGTTTAAGAATTCACTGCCGCTCCTATATGTTTTTCATTGATTGTTAAAGAAATAACACAAACGTGTTTTTTTTTTAAATTAAATACCCTGTATATTAAATCACCACTAAAAAAATTTAAGGAGTTTTAAGAAAACACCCCATTTGATATGGGTTTCTTTTATGCTAAAAAATGTAAGCTTACTAGGTATACCAAATTTATATCGGTAGTTTTCCGCGGCTCCGGAAAACCACACTTGGTCTTTGCGCGTTTGTATTAATTATATTTGAGTATAAACAAATAAAAAGGAATAACTTAATCGTTTTAGTAGCAAATAAGGTTTGGGACGATTATTAGCTTGGCGCATGCGCAGTACGGATTTTAAAAATAACTGTGTATGGGTTGAATGTAGACCTTAATTTATTCGTTACATAGTTTGAATTCAAAAATTTACTATAACGATTAAAATATTGGGTACTTAAAATTTTTACCCATAAATTCGGTGAGAGCGACCCCAAATTATTTGGAAAAGAGGGGTCTCGTCAATTTTTAGTTCACACATGCGCAGTACAATTTCTACGCAGAGCTATTTTTAAGCTTCCCTCAATCAAAAATAACTAGATTTACAGTTAAATTTAAAATTTGGCGGTATTTCCTAAGATATACGGATGTCGCAGTTAAAATTGTCAAATTTGTAATTTACGACCTTTGGTCAGAAAAGCGGTATAACTTAAATTTTTATATCGTGCTTGCGCAACGCATGGTTTAAAAAAAGCTCCTGCTTGGGCGCCAAATTGGTAATGATAATTTTTAGATTTGGATAGCTATATTTTCGGCACCATGAGATATGTATCTTTTATTTAAATAAATAATTATTTCTCCAATAAAAATATGTTGAGTTTTTTACCATATTAATCACCATGTGTCCGTTACAAAAAAATCAAATTTCTGCGTACCCCTAAATTAATAATTACCCTAATACGTGTAAATATCTGTTTATCTGTTTTTTTTTCATATTTTCCGATGTACTACTCTTTTCGAGAATAAAAATATTTAGGCTAGTGCTAAAACTCTCCAGACAAGTCTTTAATCTTGAACTGTTTACCGAAACGCGATGTAAGACTGAAGACTACGGCGGACCAATCAAGAGACCGTTGGAGACCCTTGGAGACCGGTATGTTACACGGTCGGTGATTTAAAAAACTTTGATTGGTTACGGCCGACAAAGAGCCGAACGGTAGACACCATAACAGACCATCGAAGACCCGTGTAACCGCACCTTTAGCTTGTAACTTTGTAGTAATTGATAATAAGAAAAATAAATAGAATTTGGGGTGTACTACAAATCTATTTTTTGGTCTAACACTAGCAGTTTTCTTAAAAAATGCAAATAATGCAAAAAATCAATAATCCGAAAATTTAAATTTAAAGCTCTGTAAAAATTAAATACGTAACATAAAAGGTAAATCAACAAAACTCTTTGTACCAAATATATTGTTTATTAAAATTTATTTATTCATTTTGTTTTAAAGTATTTTTTCAAAGCTTGCAGGGCAAAAAATAGTAAAAACTCAGATTTTTATGTTATCTAGACGAAAAATTCAAGATCCATAAAGAACCTCCTAAAATTAAAATTTTAAGCTGCGCCTTTACAGAATCTTTGTTTTGGGCATTCTATAAAAAAATTGGGTGAGAGCAAAAACTATTTTTTTTTACCGTTTTGGCAGATTCTAAATATCTATAGTGCAAGGTCAAACATAGCCCGAAAAATGTTTTTTTTGGTTTTTGTGTGTTTCTTAAAATTTGTGTTTGTATTTTTTTGCAGCCACTAACAATTTAAAATCAACAAAATCTTCTCAGAACTAAGTATATTATAATGTATTGAACTATTACTTATTACTGTGATATGTACAGTACATATGTATATATACGGTTAAAGAAAGAAATGTTTAAATTTAATTTTGTTATTTAAAAAATTTTACCAGTCAGCTGTTTTTGAATGCATCCGTTCTTTGTCTTATCACTACCTGCTAGTGATCAACACATAAAAGTAAATTGAACCATTTAAGCTTGCACGTCAATATAGGTTATATTTTAATTAATTATAAAAGAAGCACTAAACATTTCGATTTGTTTAAAGCGATTACATTCTTTTTGTTTCTTTTAGGTAAACCAAAAAAACAAAATTTATTTAAATAAGAATGTCATAAAAGTTCATATAAACATGGGTCTGCAAATTCCTTATTCTCAAGATAAAGTGTGTTAAATTAGTAAAACAAAATGTTTTTTTCAAGAGAAAAATATTGCAAACCCTTATACTTTTCTTCATATTTTCTGATGTGGAATCTACCTTTAGAATTTCTTAACGACGTTCTGTAGATATATTTTAATAAAATTGTTTAAATTTTTATTATTTTAAAAACGAGTTTGGCAATAATAATTTAGGCTAAATCTTATACAGTGTGTCTAAGTAAGTTGGCGTCATATGGGAAACTTTTTATTATTGATTTCACGAAAAAAGCAATTCTTCATAAAGTTCTGCATGGTCCAAAACCTAAAATTCAATTATCAGATATCAAATTGTGTTAGTCATCTACGAGATATGGCTAAAAATGTAATTTTTGCTCGAGAGTAAAGTACCTGTATTTTTGCTTATATCGTAAAATGATAAAAAAGATGATTAGAACTATATTTTACTTTTACTCATTTCCAATGTTTTTTCTGCGAAAAAAATTTTAGTTTGTACATTAGTGCAATAAATTTCTTAATTATAAATGTTATAGGGCAGTTTCGAATAATTTTAATAAATTTATTGTTATAAAAACAAGAAAAATTTACAATGCACTAAGGTAAAAACTAAAATTTTCTCGATTTTCGCAGAAATTTTTTTTGTAAAGGAACAAAATTACATATTTAAAAATAATTTTTAAATCCAGACATCTTTTGTTTTAAACAATTTGCAATATTAGCAAAAATACAGGTACTTTACACCTAATTGAAAATTACGTTTTTGGCCAAACCTCGTAGATCACCGACACAATTTAATATCTGATGATTAAATTTTAGGTTTTGGACTATGCAGAACTTTTATAAAGAATTACTTTTTTTTGTTAAATTTATAATAAAAAGTTCCCTATATGACGCCAACTTACGTAATTAATGGTAGCTATTCGAGTACACGCCGAAAAATAAATTTAAAGTACCAAAAACCAAATAAAATTTACACAATTAAAAAGAGACTAAAAATCGACGTTTTAATGGCAAGTCTGCCACCGTTGTCAAGATAAATTAAATAAAATAAAAAATTTAAAAATTTACTATTATGTGGGTTTAAAATTTTAAAATTTTACTTTTTTGAGATTCTGAAAGTTTTGACATTAAATGTCAAATATGTTTGTTTGGTTATAGTGTCATACTGACATACATAACTGGTTGCTGGTGTATTTATTATTTATAAAAAAGGTAAGTTTGTTGATTTTTAGTTTTCCTAAAGATACTTCAGTATTAAGCAAAGACACCAAGTGTTATTTAAATTAACTAAAATTGATGCTACACAATTATCTTTTCCACGCCCGTTAAAAAAATGCTATTTTTTTAAACGTGACCATAAAGTACTTTATTTCAGTGCACTACATAAAGCGTTAAAAAAGTATTTTTTTAACACTTTGAATTAGTGTTTTGTTTTAGTGCCTACTACAATAAATGTAAATATCAATTTATGTTATGTAACAGTAAACGCGACATCAACCACACACCAAACGGTCAAGACTTACCTTTGATTTCAGTCACTAGTTTTAAAATTTGACTGTTTGCAAATAAATTTAACAAGAATTATTGAAAATTATTATCAACAATGAATTTGGATGACAAAGAAATTGAAAATGAATTTATACTGTTTTAGTATTATTTCTACAAAATTAAGTACTTACAATTTTCTAAAATTAAATGTTAAATGTATAGTTATAAAGAGGATAATTGTCTCTTAAAAAACTAAGAAGGCTATGATTTTTTGTTGCAATATAATGGCTGTGCAGCAAAAATTCAAAATAAATAAGTTTGATAAATAAAACATGTATAAAATGGTATTTTGGGAAATTTCTTTACGGTCGAGAAAAAGGTAGTATAACATAGGCATAGAGTTTATTTTTTTACTCATGGGATTGCTACACTCGCCTAACGACTGGTGCTGTCAATTTTCAATCGTAAAAAAGTATCACTTTTGCACTTGTTACATAAATTACTATTATTTAATAATATATACGCACTTTCTTTGATTTTGCGTTTTTTAGAACAAGTTTCCTTTGCTTAAAATGCTCGTTGCATCCCAGTTTATTCTGTGATTGTTATTAAATGCTTGTTGAAATATTTTTGATTTATGAAATTTTGTGTTTTTAATGTAAGATATGTGTTCTTTTATGCGTTTGGCTAATGGTTAACAAGTTTCACCTACATAAAACATATTACATTCTGCAAGGAATTTACTTAATTACATTTTTTGTATTTTTATTTAAGTTGTATGGTTTCGTTTTAGTTAATTAAGATCTAATGGTGTTTTGTGTTTAAAAGATTGTGCGAATATTAAATTTATTTTCTATTCGTTGAATTTTACTTGACAGTCCGGGAATGTATAGTAAAAATAAATTTGTAACAGATTTTTTATTTTTATTTTGTCTTATATTTGGAGTTTCAAATTTAAGGAAATAATTAATTATTTATAATATCAAACGGATATTTATTGAAAATTAAAATATCTTTAAATACTTTTTCATTGTTTATATTTTGATTAGAACAAATTATTTTAATTTCTATCAAATAGACTTTTTACAACTCAACTTATGTAGACACACTGTATACTTTAGAGCTTGAAACTAGAAATACGTTGTTAAATATCACTAAAAAAATTTCATTAATTTATCCTTCATAAATGAGAACTCTATAATATGTGTTTTACTAAATAACCACTATACAGCCTGCCTGCGAATAAGGTTTACAAGAGGACAAACGTACAAAAACTTTATTTTTCGACAAAAAGTTATTCTTCATAAAAATAATTTTTGCTTGTCAATGGAAAATATGATTAACGAAAAGAAAATGTTGAGCTTTGATTTACAGGGTGCGTAGAAGCCTAAAACCATGATTTTCCTCCAAGAATAAACTACCTTTATTTTTAATTTTTAGGCAAAATATTATTTGGAAAATTTATAGGATATATTAGTTTAAATGGCGTTATTTATTTTACAGGGGTATTAAAAAGTTCTATAAAACTGATTTTGATGTTAGTCTATAACAAATTTTGTTTCCTCCATCAGTTTCCCACAAATTTATACACAACACACAACAGGATTGTTTGGCTCTAAACAAATGTAATGAAGGTATTTATGACACAATTATAGACTTGTATGTAAAATTTTATATTATTAGTTTAATTCATAACAAACTTTACTTTAAACAAATTTTTAAATGACATATTGCTTTAAAAATACAGGTTTTCTACTTATAGAGAAAAATATTGTTTTTAGGTTTTTGCAAACCCTGTATACAAAATTTACATTTTCTTCTCGTAAATCATATTTTTTTACAAGAAAAATTTTAAACAAAAATATATTTTTTTTCGAAAAATATTTATTTTTTTATCCATTTGTCCCCTTGTAAACCCCATTCGTGAATACCCTGTAGATCTTTTAAAAAGTCACCTTGATAAAGACATATAAAGAGAAAATAAATTAAAAGCTTTTTTTGAAATTTAGTTTTAAAGTTTACAAATGAACTAAAAACCTGCAAAAAGGGAAACAAGCAAGAGCAGAGCTTACGAACTTCTATTTGATTTTAATTAAGGCTATCAGTAAACTGGTTTGGCCTTTAAGCTAAATAAATAAAATCAAGACTAACAGACAATATTTTAAACAGATTACCTTGTAACGTTATTTAGTATAAATAATAAAATAAATGAATTTCCCTAACCAATTTAAAACATATCCTTATTTTATTGAGTAACCTGCATAACGGACGAAAAATTTAATGAAGTTTTTCAATTTACTTTTTACTTTTTTATAAAAATTTTCGCATATATTTAAACTTACAACACAGTGAACACAATGTAAACAAATCTTGGTGTATACAATGTAGGCGCAAATTAACAAATATATTATAAAAATACCTATATTTTTAAACTTTTAAAAAGCCCAATCACACCTTTAATGTGTCATTTTTTTTTAGCAATAAGCTTTAGTTAATGTTAGTAAAATTATTATTAATGTATATTTGGGAAAATTTTGTGTTTTTTTACACAAAATACAACTTATTACTAGTGAGGGTAGCATACAAATTTTCGACGAAATTAATTATAAAATATGCTTTAGTTAATTACAAAAACATCCGTTTTGTTAAAAAAAATATATGAAATTGTATAAGTACCCAGTAAACCAAGATTTAAATGGCAAACTAAAAGTTTTGAATAACTTACTGGGCAGGTCCTACTAAATATTTTAAATAAACTTTAAATATCTTAAAAACTGCTGGCTATTTGATTTTATACCAGCAGCATTAAACCCAACAATATCCATACGAGAGAGACTATCGTGGCCACTCGCAGTTGCAAATAAAATGGGATACCCTGTATATGCCGACTCAACGAGCTTGTCGTTTTTGTTTGTGCGTCACGAATTTGACAATATAGTCCAAGATCCCAGTACCCCAAGACCTTACTTATTTTCTCAGAAATAAAATATGTCAAATAATGTAGTGCTGGTATATACTATGTGTGTATGCATATTTTTTAGCTTAAGCCGAAGGCCAATTTACAGGTACCAGGTGCTAAAGGTAAATAAAAATAGTACTTAGTTTTTTAAAACTATTATTAAAAAATCATAATTTATACTTTTCTAATACCAGACCTATTTTGGCGGCCATAATTTATACCAGGAGCTTTAAAACTTTCAAAAAAGTAACGTAACTTTACTTACAATCTTAGTCTTAATTTTTATTTATAATACTAAGAAAACTAATTCAACTGTAATATATAATATTATTAGTATAATTAATAGTTTTAAAAAAATTGTTAAAAATAATTCAATTATTATTCCAATTGGTCTTTAGTAATAATAAGGAATACTGTTTACATTTATTTATACCAATAATTACCGCATAATTAAAAATTTACATTTTGTCCCAGGAAAGGTGTTACAAGATGACAAATGAGACATTTTTAAGCCTTTAAACGTCCTTTTAGGAAACCTGGTCTCATGGTCTAAAACTAATAAATAACAAATTTTACTTTGATTTATATTATGCAGGGCGAGTAATAACTAAAAATATGAAAAAAGTTCCAATAGCAAAAATCCTTGTTTTTAAAAATAAAACAATATTGTATAAGTAAATGTTGTAGAGAATGTAATTTTGAGTTAAAATTAAAGGTAAAGATTTAAAGTAAAAAAACAACAAGCTTGTCAATTTTTTTCAATACGCATTAACTAGACTGAGTAGGCAATTAAAATAAAATAAACATTTTTTTAATTTCGATTTTTCTTGTTCATTTTTAAGTTGTAATGCGCAATGTAAATAATTGACCAAAACATTTTTTTTTTACTTTTATGCTTTAACTTTAAATTTTTACTTAAAATTTAAATCTCCCTTTTTAGTTTTATTTCGCCCTGTATAATACCAATTAAAGTAAAATTTAGTATTTTTTAGTTTTGGACCATGAGACCAGTTTTCCGACAATGTCGTTTTAAAATTTAAAAATTTTTGTTCCGTTTCTCGTCTTGCATCACATAACAACATCTTGTGTCACTTGGGACACACTATATATTTTTAATTATGTGGTAATTATTGGTACTAATAAATGTAAAAAATATTCTTTATCACTGAAAGAGAGAATATTAGAATATTAATTAAATTATTAATAACTAATTTTATAAACTATCTACGATCGCGTTTATATACATAGCAAGCCTTTGTGTGTGTCTGGGGAAATGTTAGGCTCCTCTAATTGGTCTGGCTCCTTCCAAAATTAATATTGAATTTGTTTCCTAAGTATTATTACTAAGTAAAGTTATATAATTTTTTGGAAGTTTTAAAGCGCCTGGTGTAAATTATGGCCGCCGAAATGAGTTTGGTATCAGACGACTATTAATTATGAATTTTTAATAATATTTTTACAATATACATAAAAGTCAGCACTAAGATTTATAGAAAAGTAAGTACTATTTTTATCTACTTTTAGCACCTCGTACCTGTAAATTGGCCGTCGGCTCAAGCTAAAAAATATGCATACACGCATTGTATATACTAGCCCTACATTATTTGATATATAATTTCTGAGAAAATAAGGTAGGATGGTCTTCTTGTTGAGTACACGCCTGGAAAGAATGGGACCGCTTCGGTCCTGGTCCCGGGGTATACGGGCTGACCCTGTTCAGCCCTATTGACTTCTATGAACTGACCGATCGCCTGAAACAAAATAAAAGAAAAACCCCCAAAAAATTCTAATTAAAAAACGACGTTTCGGTGGCAAGTCTGCCACCGTTGTCAAGTTAAAAATTAAGTTAAAAAATAAAAATAAAATATTAACTAATATTTAAATTAGAAATGATTAAAATTTAGATTATTTTTATATCTCAAACTGAAAATAGTTTGACATATGTGTCATGAGTGACATAAGTAACCGGTGTATTTATTATTTGTAGGACAAAAAGGTAATAAGTTAGTTGATTTTTAGTTTTCCTGAAGATACTTCAGTATCGAGCAAAGGCAACCAAGTGTTATTTAAATTAACTGAAATTGATGCTACACAATTATCTTTATTTAATAATATATACGCACTTTCTTTGATTTTGCGTTTTTAGAACAAGTTTCCTTTGCTAAAATACTCAAAGCATCCCAGTTTATTCTATGATTGTTATCAAATGAGTGTTGGCAGATTTTTGATTTATGAAATTCTGTGTTTTTAATGTATGATCTGTGTTCTTTTATGCGTTTAGCTAATTCTTTCCAGGCGTGTACTCAACGAGAAGACCATCCAATAAATGAATCCGCCTAACCAATATAGAGCATATCTCCAAAATAAGGTACACATTACACATACATTTTTTTACTCAAGTTCTGTATAGCATGTGTGTAAGCAACCCAAATTTGGTTCCATTTGTTTTAAAAGAGCCTCTGGCTGCGGCTTTGCCCGCATTAAATTTGTAGTAAAACAATTTCCCTTCCCGCAAGAAAAATGTGTTTATTTACGACTTCACATTAGAAACCATAAAATTATCAGTGGTTTTTAATATAATAAACATATTATTATACATATGAACCCTTCTTTTAAATTACTTTATCTTAAAAAAAAAAAAAAAACATTCAACATCAAAATACGTTAAGTTTTAAAGATCTAAGCATACATACATACCTACAGACATAGGAACAAGCGCGGAAAGCGACTTTGCTTTATAATATGTAGTATATACTATGTGTCTTAAAAATTTTTTTCAGTACTATATATGTTTATTACCGTTAGTTTATTTTAAAATTAGTGCTTTTTTAATAAAATAGAGTATTTAAGTGCTTTCAAAAAAAAGTAAACCCTATTTTTTCCCCATTTTTAACCCTTAATTGATTTTTGATGACTTCATATTCAGTTTCTTATAGGATTTTAAAATATTATACCAAATTATTATTTACATTCATTGCCTTACTAGATACATGATGTTTTTATATGCAAGAGCGGCCTTCAGAATTTTTTAAAAATTGGAATTTTAAACAAACCTAAACAACGAGAAAAGTGTATAATTAAAATTTTATTATAATTGGCTTCACTAAGGTCGGGGATAATTTTACGCCATTAATTTAATTAATGAGAAAATAGGCAATCTATTTTGACAAAGCATGGAAAAAAGCTGGCTCGGTCCTACACAGGGCAAATTCAAGTAACCTAAAGGATTTTTTTAATTTTTATAAAAACATCTCTAACAGTTTATAGTTCTACAGATGAAGGAAAAGGCTTTTAAGTTAATTTTTGTCTAATAATGCCTAAAAATGAACAAGTAATAAACATTTTTAAACATTTTGGAAAAAAGGGAAAAAGAAAAAACTATTGTAGAGCTCTTTCACTTTCCCTGATATTTTCTAAAAGTATTTTAAAAATTATATTTACAGAAAAAAACGCATATTGTCATTTGTAGAATCCATCCACAATTATTATACCATTATTTATTTACAATTGTTTGCTGTTATTTTCTAATTTAGTAAATTTGAAATAAATAAGAATTACAACTGGTGACAAAATAACATTTTCTTTAATTATGTATGTGAATGACAGACATGACGTTAAAACAAATTCAATTATTATGTCAAAAAATTTCCGATAAATACTTGGGTTGTCATGAGTAATGCAACCAAAAGCTACACTATTTTGATTGGTCACTTTAGTTTTTTAAAAATCGGTTTAGTATTTTCTGAAAAACGTACCCAAAATACCTGGTTTCGCTTACTTTTAATAACTTTTATATTTTTTTAAAATATAAAAGTAAAATTGAGTACTCAAATGTGCATTATTTCGTGAATTCAGTTGTTTTGTATTACCTTCGCCTAAAATAATAATAAAAATATACCGGGACAACCGGTATATTTTTAACTTATTTGGAAAATTGTATGTATTTTCGACCGTACGAAATACATATATTAAGGTAAAGTGGGAATTAATTTGTTTATTTGATTAATAATTAATTTAAATTAAGTGAATTTTTGTATTTTCACTGACAGATTTAATAAATCCTGTCGAGTTATTCAGAGTTACCGAGCAGTATGCAGGATGTTACAGAATGTCATTTGAAAATTTTGGGAGAGATTCCACCATCAAAGAAATAAAAAACGTTTACATAAACATGGGTTTGGAAATGCAATGTTTGCCAGATACAGGGTATTACATGTATTTAAAAAATCGTTTTATAATATTATCCTAATATATATTTCTTATTCAATCTTAATAAAATATGGCGGGATTAATTTGCAGCATTAGGACGCTTAATTAGCTTTAACATATGTTTATTTAGTCCAGTGGCATCTCGAATATTTCTGACAAGAAAATATATGCACTAACTTTTCTGCAAAATTTTATATTTTATTTAAATTAGGCAATTAAAAATACACCTTTTCTAGCCCCTTCATTTATTTTTAGGAAAAAATGTTCATAATTACATACCTGGACTAAGCCAGAAACATAAAAACCATTTATTTTTTATAATCATTTTATAATTAATTAACTAACATTAACAAAAAGCAAAAAATGAAATATTAATACCACTAAATTAACAATTTTTCTCAAATTAAGTGTTTTTAAAATTTTCCTTATGCTTTTTGGTTGGGATATAAAAATTGACAAATTTTATTTTATTTTTTGATGAATAGGTAAAATATGAAAACAAATTAAGACGTAAAAAACAGTTCTTTTACTTGCTTAATCCAAAAAATATATAAAATTTGCAGAAAAGTTAGTGGCGTATATTTTCTTTGTCAAAAACATTTGTTTAAGTACCGCTTGGGATGCAACTAGACTAAATAAATTTAATTAGGTTAAAGCCTATTTAGTTTCTTAATGCTAAAATTATTGCTGTCAAATTTTATTAGAATTGGATAAAATATTATTAAAAAACCAATTTAAATCTTAACACCCTGTATCTTGGAAAAATGAATTTGCGGACCTATGGTTATACAGGGTCATACAAATTAAGTGCTCCTTAATGGAAACTTGGATATTTCTCGAAATACGAAATAGTTAAAATTAGCAAATTAGTAGCATTTTTCACACCGTCTAAGACTTAAGATTATAAAATACAATTGACAATAGGGTTTTTAAGTAAAGCCACAAAATAACCTTTTTGAAATTAATAATCCTTTTTAATTTACTAATAAAAAGATCTTTTAAAATTCTCCAAATAAGTTAGTTAGTCCAAATGTAATAAATTTATTTTTGGTAGTTTTGGAAATATGGCCATTCTCAGGAGTTTCTTTTATAATATACACCCTGAAGTATTAAAAATTTATTTAAAGGAGGTTTTAAATATTACCATATTTATTGTGTTTATTTTTTTTAGGTTTTGGAAATATAGCCATCCAAGTCTACAAAACAGTAAATATTTTCCCCAATTTATTAGGTTTACACTTTTAATCATATTTTATTAGTAGAATCCGGCTTAATTTTTTTAAACAACATTTTGTAACACCCTGTATATCCCTTTAATAATGGTGCTGAATACCTTTACACGAAATAACTTTTTAACTTTCTGCATACCCTTTAGATATTAAATTTTGGTTAAATTATTGCTTGTGTTGAATGCAAAGGCAATTCGGTTCTAGCCTTTGAAAGAGTTTATTCATAATAGGTCCATGCCATTGATAGGTTAACTTTCTGATAGTCGAATCCTTTGATAAAGTTTCTGGTATTATTTTCTAGGGTAAAGTTTAGTTAGAGTAGAATAAAATAAAATATTTTACTTAAAAAAACAACAATATTGTACATTGGTTTGTCAATTCAATACAAATACTTAAAATAAAGAATCAACAGAAATAAGGAATTAAAAAAAAAGACATTATTAGCACATGTACAACGGAAAATTGTACTTACCTAAAAGAAATTACAAAAAAATTAGGTAAATGGTCATTACAATTTATTATATTGCAATTTTTATCAAATAAATACAAGTTACGAAGTAAATAAATAAATACTAAACAATTATACCCATATGCAGTGTGTCCCACCAGGAACTGCTGCGATAGATTTCTCAAAAGTGGGCCTTAAAAATTGTTGACAGTTTCACCGGAAGTTTATGTCAACTTCCCAATTTTAAATGGAACGCCCTACATATTAATTTTGTTTTTAGATTTTTTTGTAAACTTTCAAACATGTAATTTATTTATAGTGTTCCTAAAACTAAGTTTAACCGTTTTTAACCTATTTTAAATTTTATGTCAAAAATGACGTTTGCAAGCCATTTTATACCCAATATTTTTTTACATAAAAACATTTATTATGAGTTGGGGTAGTGTTCTTTATGGAGAAAAAACTACTTTACTAGATTGTATTTATAATTTGACTATTAATTAAACAAAATAGTCAAAAATAATTGGTAAAAGTTATATAGGCAAAAACCCTAGTAGTCAAATAGAAATTCCTATATAGTTTGAACAAGTATATTTACTTTTACAGGTGGTAAACTATTTAATTTTCTTTAAAAACATATTTCAAAATTTCAGTTTTTGGTCTAATTAATAAAAGAAAATTTGAAATTTGCCAAACACCCATAATTTATTTTATTTTTAAACTCTACACCAAAATCTCTTCCAATGATAATCACAACATATTCCCTATCTTTTTTATTTGGCGGCCATAGATCATTGATTTAGGAATTAAGTTATTCGGATGTCGCAAATAAATGATCTAGTTGTTTAGGACATAAGAAATTGCACTTGTTGCCGGTTAAAGGTACGCGCACATACGTCGGCATCGGACGGCTGGTACGGATCGGGAAAATAGTTTTAGTAAAATTAAACACACACACACGCACATGCGAGTTATGGGTAAATCAATAGGTAAATATTAAAAGTTATCGCCTTTTCACCCGGCTTATAAAACCACTCGGTCAAAACCCTCCGGTAGGAATCGGATTTAATTCTTATCAAATAACGCAATTTTTGACCTGTATCGCACATATAAAAAGGTAATGGCCGGATTTTAATTTAAGATGCTATATTCTCGCGATATTGTTTATATTCGGTGCCAACCGCCCGCACATAGTTACACTGCTTTATTTAATTTCACTAAAACGATTTTGTCCGATCCGTACCGTCCTTCTGTTGCCGACGTATGTGCGCGTACCTTTACTGCACCTCAATTTTAACTTCGTAAATATTTATTACAAAAACAATCTTTTTAAATGAAACTATTTTCATATACCTTAAAGCTTCTAATTTTACTTTTTAACTTAACTTTATTTTATGACTCCCGTGATTTTAATTTTATTTAATTAAGGAAATTCACACGCAAAGGACACATTTAAAGGACAATTTCTGTTAGTCTAGACGTACTTTCCTGTTTTTAATTGCGCTTTTATTAGGTTTTCGAAAAACTTACTAGACATGACTAATAAATAAAAGGATTTTACAAAAAAAAATCTCTAAACTTTTATCAAACACGACGTTAATAAATTCTTTTGACGGTTATTTAATTTTGTTTATTAAAATTTAGAAAGGCATGAATAACACAGCCACACAAATAAAAAAAAATTTCAGCTCTGAAAGACAGACCATGGTTTCTTTATGTTTTTGGGGTCGCTAAATCCGAATCTGGGGTAGATTTGGCCTCATCAGGTCACGGCCAAGGTCATTTTTAAGGTCAAATAATCAAAATTCATTTAAAATAGACGACAAATCTGTATTTTTATGTTTTTAAAGTCACTAAGTTTGAATTCGGGGTCAATTTGACCCCATCAGGTCATAGTTAAGGTCACTTAAAGGTCAAATCATCAAAGTTCATCGAAAATAGACCACAATCGTGGTATCTTTATGTTGTTAGAATCCGAAGTCAAATCTACCTCTTGACCCCATTAGGTTAAGGTCAAGGTTATATCAAGATCAAATCATCAAAATTGGTCAAAAAACAGACTACAATCTTGGTATCCTTATGTTTTTGGGGTCGCTGAATCCGAATTCGTGGACAAATAAACCCCATCAGGTTAAGATCAAGGTCATATCAAGGTTAAGTCATCAGAAGTTGCCGAAAATAAACCAGAATCACTATATCTTGAGGTTTTTCAGGTTGCTGTTCTTAAAATGATCTTGACCATGACCTGATAGGGTTAGACTCATCCCAGATTTTAATTCAGCGACTTTGAAAACATAAAGATACCACGATTCTTGTCTATTTTCGATAAGTGTTGATGATTTGCCCTTTAAACGACCTTGATATAAACCTCATGGGTCCAACCGACCACAGATTCGGATTCAGCGACCCCAAAAACATCAGGATACCGTGATCTAGGTCCTTCGGACCTTCCTTTTTTGTTGTTGTAGAACTGTGATTTACCTTGAATTGACCTTGACCATGACCTGATGGGGCAAAACTAACCTCAGATTTGGCTTCAGCGACCCCAAATACATAAGGAAACAATGGTCTTTCTTTTAAAGCTGCAACTTGTTTTTAATTGTGTGGCTGTGTAATTTAGTGGTCTATTAGTCGTCCTATCACGAATATTTTCATGCAGGCATCTTTTGCCTTATGAAAAAGAGATCTCCCCTTTCTGACAGTTAAGAAAAACTCCGACTTTTTGTGTCATTTACCTTGACCATCTTCACTGACTACTTTCTCCTGCCTTACGCGGGTCCATGGTGAATAACACGAAAAGCAAGAGTTTTATAAGAACAATGTCAATGTTTGACGGTAAGATATTAACTCAACGTTGATACCGTACTATAAAGAATTATTTAGTGATCACAATCAAGATTTACCGGTAGTCGGCAAGAAAAATATAGAAAATAAATGCAAATAAATTTCTACTATCGTAATGACATAAATAGAAAAAAAGAATCTTCCGTTTTTCTAGAGTTTAGACAGAAACTCCTACTTTTTGTGTCATTCACTTGGCCCATTTTTACTGACTAGTTTCGTCTGACTTTCATGACTTATCAAAGTGGCTGTAGTGAGTCCATGGTAAATAAAATAAAAATTAAGAGTCTTATAAGAATTTCAAAACGGTAAGATATTAACTTGCCGTAAACACCGTATTAAAAACAATCATTTAGTGATCGGCATCAAGATCAACGGGAAGTCGACAAGTAAAATTAGAAAATAAATGGAAACAAAATTTCTGCTGTCGTAATAACATATGAAAAACAAGATCCTTCATTTTCCGACAGTTAAGCGAAAAACACCTGCTTTTCGTGTCATTTACCTGGACCCTCTCTACTGATCAAACGCAGCCTTTGGCGGTATTTTATGTTTATACATACACTGCTTGTCTAAATTTAGGACCCTTCCTCCTAAGTTTTAAATTTCTTGGTATTTTTTTATGAAAATTTGAGGCCTTCAGTAAGATAACATAAACCAAATTTTAGACAGAAAATAATAAATATAAATGTTTAACTGACAGCTGGTCGCTATTTTGAAAAGAAAAATTAAATGGAAATGGAGGTCTTGTGGCACATAACTTTAAAGCCCCCGACGAGTACTTTATAACCCAAAAATATAAAATCAATACCTTGGCCCACTACAAAATGTACTTTAAAAATTAAATAAATGCCTTATTTAAATGGCTGTATTTCCGAATCTAAGAAAGTAAGATACACTTGATGTGGAAATTTTTAAAAGCTTTTTTAAGGATTTATTTAATGGTAATATTGGTGATACTATACAGGGTGGGACAAATAGTATGGATTTTTTATATAACGCACCCTGTATATTATATCACCATTGAAAAGATATTTAAAAGACTTTTAAGAAAATATCACATTAGATATATCTACCTTTATTAGTTCGGGAGATATAACCATACAAATTAAGTATTCAGGTAGTTTTCAAAGTAATGTTATTTTTAAGGAGGTAATGATATTCAGTTTATATTCTGTGGTTATAAAGAACTTATCAGGAGCTTTAAAATGATTTGTCACAAGACCCCTATTTTCGTTTAATTCTTGTTTTGTTTTATATCTGTAATTATTATTTTTATCTTTGAGACAGCCCACGAAGGCTTACGCTTAAGTACCAGCGTACCGTGGATGTCGGGCTATTAGGAGTTTAACTCATTTTTCTTATGTTCCGTCAACGTTGTCCAAAACCGAGACATGCGGTTTTTTTATTTCACAGCACCTTTTAGACAACGCAGTAGTGCTACCATGGACATTATTTTTAAATAACTACTACCAAAAATAATAATAATATTAAATCGTCTTGATTTCGTCAAAAAAATAGTGTATTATAGAAGGAATAAAAGTATGATTTTAGTTCTTGGATTTTTGTCCCATAACACCGCCCCAAGCTAAAACCTAAAAGATTTTGTCTTGTATAATTAAATACTATTTTCTACTTCACGCTTAACTTTTTAATTAAAAAAAAGTTGCATTGTTTGTTATCTTTTGTCAATTCTGAGTTTTCTAAATTAGTTTATTTGCGCCTGTTTTATACGTACATGTACACATTAGGCAAAATAAAGCTGCAATTCCCTTGTTGTACATTCGTTGTTAAATCTAATTAAAATGGGGTTGTTTAATTGTATTCACACGTTACACCTGCAACTAAATTGGCAACACGTCGTTAATTGCTGTACAAACGAACTGATAATGTCAATTTTGCGCTTTGCTAGTCACACAGTAAAATGGAATGGATTTTTGAATCCCGTTTAGTGAACGCCTCGCCAATAATTTATTTTTAAAATGTTAAAATTTTTTAATTTTAATTTTTTTTTCAGGTTTATTGCATTTCTTACCTATATTAATTTAATAATGGCAACCAGGATTTTTATTTTTTTATATAAAAATCCAAGTCCTAAAAGCATTTTTTTATTTGTATTAATTGTGTACTAGTACCTGCTGCAATAAAATGAACTTTATAGTAGTACCCCTTTTAAAATCTATTTAGGTATGTTCGTTTTGACAAGTCTACAACGAATATTCATACCGCTATACAGGGTGTCCCGTAATTTATTGGACATAGGTTAATGTAGGATACCTGACATGAAAATTAAGCGTTTGAGCTCAATATCGCTTAGCAAAATGTTATTGGTTTTCGTTCTACAGGGTGTTAAAACTAATTTTTACAAAACACTTAGTAAAATATATCGGAATCCACAGGACAGATTAAAGTGAAATTAAGTGTACTCTTACTATTTGGTATGACGAACACGAATATAATATATATTTTTCCATTACCACTAGATAGCGCCACATACAATAACATTGATTGATTAAAATGGTCATGACCTTTTTGACCTTTCTGTATGCATAGTTGCGAGTGGTAATAATAAAACAGCATTTAATTTTGGTCAAAAAAGGTATACTTTCTTTGATCTCCAAAAAGTAGACCGTTTTCGAAATAAACGACTTTTTTATTAAATAACCGTCAGGAATTGTGGCAAAAGATTGTGGAAGGAGTAAATATCATTCGGGCTCACGAAGAATTATTACTTGGAGTCTGGCAAAACTTAAATAAAAGAATTAGACAATGTGTCCTAGTGGATGGTAAACATTTTGAACTGTTATTATAATCAATAGCCTTTTCCAACTTTATCGTTGTTAATTAAATTTTAGAGTGTTCGTGCGCAATAAAAAAGTCGTTTATTTTAAAAACGGTCTACTTTTGGAGATCAAAGAAGTATACCTTCTTTGACTAAAATTAAATGCTGTTTTCCGCTCGCAAATGTGCATACAGAGGAGGTCAAAAAAGTTATGACCATTTTATTCAATCAATGTTATTGTATGTGGCGCCATCTAGTGGTAATGGCAAAATAGATATTATATTCGTGTTCGTCATCCCAAATAGTAAAAGTACATCAAATTTTACTTTAATCTGTCTAGTGGATTCCGAGATATTTTACTAAATGTTTGGTAAAAAAATAGTTTTAACACCCTGTAGAATGAAAACCAATAACATTTTGCTAAGCGATATTGAGCTCAAATCCTTTATTTTAATGTCAGGTATCCTACATTAACCTATGTCCAATTAATTACTGGACACCCTGTATATGGAAGCGGCGCTTTAAGCCTAACGCCCCCTCGAACACGTCATCTTTTAGCCCTTAAGTTCATAGTAAGATCCTGTTCATTATTAATTATAAATAAGTAGATTACATAATATAACCCCTATCCGAACGTTATCGTCCGACAGCCGAAACAATTATTAATTAATAATTAGGTCTTATGTTTTCTTGACTGTAACCTTTACCATTTTTGGCACAATATTTAAAAATTGCTTGTGGATCATTTTTAGTAAATTTATTTAACAAAAAATGTGACGCGTTTAAACTAGAAGTAACCAGAACTAACCAGTCCGACACCCGAAACATGTCAATTGTCACCCGATAAAGTGTATATAAGAAAAAAGACATTTATATTATAAAGAAACATAACAAAGTTTAATTTTAAAAATAGCTGTGGCTACAGAATATTCCTTTTTATTTAGACACCCAGTTACAACAATATCCAGAAATTACAGAAAAAAACTGCATGTATAAAAGTGTTATGCTTATTGTATCATTTATCTTTGAGCGTAACAAAAGAAACAAATTAGCATCAAGAATTTAGGGAATATAATATTGTAAGCTTTTTTTTTAATGAAACGCCCTGCACATTATATTACCATTAAAAACCACCACCAGTTATTCCATTTAATATATCCAACTTTAATCTAAAGCTACAAAATGGTAGATTTAATTTTTATTATACCTACGTCACTTAGCTTGGTGCTTATATCCTGGACCTGTAAATATAATGGAAATAATTATATCTGCTATTCTCATATCTTTTAGACTTTAAAAGCCATATTTTCGAAATTATTATAAAAAGACATATTAAAAGTTGCATTTTTTTAAGCTTTTTAAAATACCATGTTTTTTATAACTTTTTGATATATTTTGTTTAGAATGGTTTAGTTTTGCTTTCTGTGATTAAAAACGGCGTGCTGCAGTTTTTCTTTCATGTCTATAAATGTATTTTGTTACATATGACAAAAATATGAAAATTACAATAATTTTATCAGAATCTACTGCTATTTTATCAAAAAACCTTTAAAACTGTAATTAATGCAAATTAAAAATATATAAAAACTAATTCGTATACAATAGTTAAATAAGAAAATTCCTGTTGGTACAAAAAACAACCGGTCAAAATGACCGGTGGTCTTTTATCATGTGATGATAACTTAACACGTAATACTGTCTTTAAATAAGTAAAATTACGTTTTCGTATAACAAATAGTTATTAACCTAAAATAGGTTTAAATATATTATAAAATTTAGCTATCTTAAGCGATAAGATCGATGAAATATAATTTTCAATTATGTTTTGTGTCAATTTGTTTCAGTGAGTAAAGAAACTTGGTTTAAAAATAAGGAAAACAATATTTCAATTTTTTTAACTTAAATTGAAAATAACTCTAAAAATATCAACTAAATTTGAAAACATCAAAAAACCTTTGTAGAGCATTAAACTGCCTTTAAGAATCGATGTTGCTTTTTTCTGTATATTTTTTCTAATCTAATTCTAAAATAGAATAGAAAACATTTATTTAAAAAATATAACCTTCATAGTTAGAAAGCCTTGACGCAATAATAAAAATACAAATAAAAAATCTAAATTAACCGAAAGGGACCTCTAAATATAAATATTAAGGACTCAAATCTTAAAGATATTTTATTTTTGTCACCCTAAATATAATTTCTACATATTTAAAAAAAATGTCGTTTTTTTTTCCTTAAAAAGTCTAATATAAATGCTACACTTATTGTACTTGTGGCATATTTTGCTTTAATAATTTTAAAACTATAAAAATTTTATAGATAAGAAACAATCCTTTAATTTGATTGTAAATATAAAAGTTTGTCAAATGCTTTTATTTTATTATCAAAATGATATTTTAAATTTAAGTTTGTTTAAAATATTAAAATATTAAAAATAGTTTTCATTAAAAGCAATCCACTCCAATTACTACATATTGAAATTTTACACAAAAATAAATTATTATTTTTATTTAATTAAAATTTTTGTTCTATTAAATATAAATGGCTTTATATTTGCTTTAAATCCATAAAGTATTGACATATGGCAGTAATGCTGAATTTTATTTACATTATTTCAGCGTAAACATTAAAATTTAATTTTAATTTGTTACGAAAGGAAACAAATAAACCTTTAAAGGCATGTGTAAATGGAGTAAAATTACAAATATATGGATTTATTACATACATATATTAAAAAAATTAACCCAACAAATAATAAAGAAATAAGTAATCATTTTTAAGTCGGCACTATTGCTAAGTTCTTTATTATTGGAGATACGAAGTCGGGTAAATTAGCAAAGTAGTAGCATTTTTCCCGCTGATTAACGGTGCTTTCAACAAAAAAACAATTATACATCGGGTTTACGATTTACTGCATAAAATATACTTTTCTAAAAGGAACCACTCTGTATATTGTATAACTATTCAAAAGAAAAAAGCCCTTATGTGTTATATCAGATTTTTAATAGTTTTTAGAAATACGGCCATCCTCAGGCATTAAATGGTAAACTGGCATTTTTAAGTATTACACCCTGTATATGCATCACCATTAAAAGGATATTTTTAAGAGCTTTAAAAATACCAAATTTGATATGTCTACCTCTTATAATTTTTTGGAAATATGGCCATTCAAATCTAAAGAATAGTGGATCTAATGTCTTTTTTATCTTCGACAATAAAGTTAGTGCTAACTTGGAGCTGTAGGTAGAATAATTTTGAAAAGAAGATCATTTGGTCGGACAAAGTGCAGGTATCCTCAATAGGAATAACTCAAGGTTTTGAAGCCAGGAAAATGAACACGTTATTTTTCCCAGGGAACGCCAGGGAAGGTTTGGATTCAACGTTTCTTGTTTCATTTGGAAAGAATTATCTATCTTTTCGATAAGTTATCGGATACCTGAGATACGAGGGGTAACCAAAAATACAACATTTATAAAATCACCCTGTAGCGAAGAAACTAAGGAGGCTAGGACAAATCTGTTTGCGGCATCTTTCGTTTGACAAAAAGTAGCACGGTGTCGCGAAAACCGCATCTTTGTAAATTCACTCATAAGCGGGAAACTCCGTAAAACACACGAAAATAAGAACACCCTGTACATATAATGAAAATTTAACATAATTTTTAGAATTGGATGGTCCAATTTCCAATTCAAATTTCCAAAACTATAAGACATAGACATATTAAATTTGGTATTTTCTTAAAGCTCTTTAAAATATCTATTTAATGATGATGCAACATACAGGGTGCTCTACTTAAAAATGCCAGTTTACTATTAAATTCCCCAGGATGGCCATATTTCCGAAACTATTTAAAATGGGATATAACAAATAGGGAATTGTTTCACTGATTTTTATTAGATCTTTTAAATAGTGATATAATATACAGAGTGTTTCATTTAAAAAAATATATTTTATGCAATAACCCGATGTTCAATTGTTTTTTGTCGGCAGCACGTTAATCAGCGGAAAAAATGCTTTGATAATTTAACCGTATCTCCAATAATAAAGAAGTTAGCAATAGTGCCGACTTAACAATAAAAACCCTGTATAAGTTAGTACAAAATATATAGAATACAATTGTTTTGCCTTAGAATTTTCAAATTAGTTAAAACACGTTGTGACTATTAGTAACTAACTAAAAACTTTGTTTAGAAATACTAAATATACAGAGTGTTTCCTAAAAACATGCTTATATTGAAGAAAATGGACTCATTTAAAGAAAAAAACTTTTCATGGACATAGGTCCTAAACACTCTAATTTTAGAGATACAGCGGGTTAAAATTTTAAAAAACAAAAAAATAAAAATGTTCTAACTATCCTTTACCAACTTTTGTTTTAATATGCCAATACTATTACCGGCATTAAGGGGGTAATTTATCACTAACTTAATTACATTTAATAGGTCCAGAGGTATCTCAAGAGCCAATTAAAGGACTATTTCTAACAATAAAACAATACGCCCCTGACTGTGTAAATATACGTAAAATTTTTGTGCCTTCTGTAGATTATGCAAATACATGTAAATTATGTCTTTAAATTTTTTTCAATATCTTGTCTAGTTAATAAAAACATAAATTAATTGCATTTGTTTATACTATTATAAATGAATTCCGGGATCTTTTTCTTAAAAAAAATGCTTTTTAATATTTTGATAGCAGTAATGTAAAAAAAAACAAATATTTTTTAAATAAGGTTTATATCCAGTACAAGAGTTTAATTAAAATAGGTGTTTTCGAAATTTATTGTTTTTTTTTATTTTAACACCCTGTATCTCAAAAGCTAAGAGGTTTAGGACATATGTCCATATAAAGTTTTTGTTTAAATAAGTCCAAGAATCGCTCCTTAAATATTAGCATGTAATTAAGGAACAACCTGTACCTATAAGTACAAAATTTACTACATTTAGGCATAACGGGAAAATAATTATCTATTTTATCCATTAACTTACAATAAAAAAATATTTTATGAATTATTAATATAAGTAAGAAAAAGCCACGAGCATAAAAAAGTAGGGGTTGACATTATACAGGGTTTGTTAAAAATTTTAGGATTATTTATTTTAATTAAAAGTTTTTCATGCAACTCATGCTCATATACCCCATATACACCATATTTAGCAAAACATAGTGCTAATTTAGATGAGTAAAGCTGGGTTCCAATTTGATTCTTTGAATCTCGTACTATAGTAGACTAATGAATAATCCAGTGTTCCACTACTCTTAAACAGTACGTGCTAGGAGCAGTTGCTTTTTTTAATTTGACTAGAGTTGCGAGTTCGTTTTACCCTAAGTAATGGCAATAGCATTGGGTAACTAATGGTGTTTATTTGTTTTTTTCTTTTTGACATCCCACGAAGGCATATGCCTAAATACCAGAGTACCGTGGGTGTCGGGTTATTAGATGTTTAACCCATCGTTCCCCCTGGTCCGTCAACGTTGTCCAAATACTGAAACATGCAGTTATGCATTTCACAGTACCTTTTAGACAACGCGGTAGTGCCATCACGGTCGTTATTTTTAAATAACTACTACCTAAATATGTCTCCCCCGCTGGGAATCGAACCGGCGACCTCTGGCTTCGAAGATCAAAGCTCTGTCCACTGCGCCACGGGGAAGACGCCAAATCAAATAGTTTATCCTAAAATAAAGTAAAGAAAAATCTTTTAAGTAGCTAAATAAAAATTCTGCGTTTGGTGGCAAGTCTGCCACACTTGCCATGATAAAACTTAAATGAACGTAAAAATTTAAATGTTAACCAATATTTACGGCTAAAATTTTAAAAGTTAGGATTTAATTTTTACACATTTAACACAGCTTAAGCCGCCTTCTTAAGTTATCCCTGAAAACCTTTTTTTTATTTGTCGCCTTTTTGCCTTCCCCCAAAATCAATTTCTGTGTGAGTGTGATAAATTGTATTCAGTGTGTCTACGTAAGTTGGCGTCATATAGGAAATTTTTTAATTAATTTTACGAAAAAAACTATTCTTTATAAAAAGTTCTGCATGGTCCAAAACCTAAAATATAATCATCAGATATTAAATTCAGTGTCAGTCATCTACGAGGTTTGGCCAAAAATGTAATTTTTGCTTAAGAGTAAAGTACCTGTATTTTTGCTCATATCAAAAATTGTTTTGAAGAAAATATATACATTAAAACACCGTGTATTTTAAGAACAAAGTACTTTACCCGTAATTTTATTTGAAAAGTTTTATTTTGTCATATTCTATACAGTGTTAAAAGAAAAATATTAATTAACTTACAAATAACCGTGTATAAATTTTAGAAGAACAGATCAAAAACTACTTAGTACTATTTTTTGGTAAAAAGAGGCGTTTATTTTTAAATATTAATATGTTACTAAAAGACCAATGATCTTCAAATTTTATTTTTCAAATAATGATAATATTATATTTAAAAAGTATGCGGTATTAAAAAAATAATTTAAATAAATAATTAAAAGTTACAAGGTACTGCGGTGTGACCTTCGACAAAAATTCTTCTTCTGGGATTACGGCGTTAGCTGCTTCTTCAGAGCCATTCGCCATCATAAGACCTAAAAATAGGTATGCCCATCAGCTATTTTAATAAAAACTCTATTAGGATTTTAGAATCAAAACACAGACTCTTTTCTAACTACGGTACGAAACTTAAGGGGACTATTTTTTATATTTTTTTTTATGAAAAAAGATATAAACATATGTCTGGATTTAGTTTATTTCCGAGATACATTCTCATTTGTCAAGATTTGCATCTTTAGACAAATCGAATAAAAACCTATTTTTGGTATTATTGACCACTCGCACAATTTGCAAGTATTCGCGTTAAAAAGTGAGCAGTGATTATCGCTCAGAACGGTAAAATTCATTCGCAAGTTAAAATCATAAATGCTTATAAAATATTAAATAAGTTAAAAAATAAAAGCTTAATACCGCGTAAAAGGCTGGAAACACTTAATAAATAAAAGCTATCTATATTTTAAAATAAATTAAAACAATAGAAGTCCAAGAAATACTTTTGATACTTTAGCTAACATATTAGTTTTCCTAAATAAAAAAATAATAGTGTTATTTCTATAATATACTATTTACTTTCTTAACCGAAAAACCAGAAATTATTGTAATGTTGCTGGATTTAAGGCTAGAAAGTAAAAATGTACAAAAATAATGTAAATTGTTGACTGATCCATCAGTAGTTTTGATAATGAAATTAAATTATTTACACATTAATATAATATTTATTTCTTTGACAGTAAACCTATTATTGTAAAATAATTAGATCCAAAATATGATTTTCTTACTTTACCTTTTACCAGTAAAGGTACGCGCACATACGTCGACATCGTTGGACGGTACGGATCGGAAAAAATAGTTTTAGTGAAATTAAATAAAGCAGTGCACAAATGTGCGGGTGGTTGGCACCGGATTTAAAAAATTTCGCGAGAATAAAGCAACTTTAATTAAAATCCGGCCATTGCCGTTTCGTATGTGCGATACGGGTCAGAAATTGTATTAATTAACAAGAATTTAAGCCGACTTCTACTGGAGGATTTATACCTTGGGTGAAAAGGCGCTCACTTTTAATATTTACCTACTGTTTAGCCATAACTGGCATGTGCATGTATGTAATTTAATTTTACTAAAATTATTTTTTCCAATCCGTACCGTCCGTCCGATGCAGAGTTATGTGCGCGTATCTTAATATGTAAACATGCTGTTAATATTTTAAAAATCAGCACTAATTGACGTATATTATAAATATTTTTATGTAAACTTTAACAAATATTTTAAATTTATTAAAGAATCCGTTCAATTAAAAAAACCTGACATTAAAAATATGTAACGTAACAAGAAAATAAGGTTTAGCGTATCTTTTTAAATAACATACTAAAACTCACAAATATCAAACCGTATAGCTTGAAGAGGATATCAAATATAGTAACCAGCTGTTGTGAGCGGCAATATTCTGGGAAAAGGCATATAAAACGGATTTTAATTCAAATATTTTCCATTGAAAACAAATCGGGCGTAGATTAATTTACGAAATTCGAAACGGTTATTTATGTAGTGGGGTATACCAAGATTTTTCAATAAAACTTTCTTTATTAGATATGCTCAATTTCGAAATTTTGCCGTCAAAGAATGTAATAACGTTCGTAAAGGGATTATTTAGTGCATTTTCTCTTTGATATGTTTCTTTTTAAAACACAGAATAATCTTTTATCGAATTCCTTAATACTCGAGAAAAAGGTAACCAACTTTGTAACTAAATGGGCCATAGGTCCTTACTATACAAACTCAAAATGACTTTCTTTTGTAGATTTTTTGTAAAAGGAAAAAATCGTTTAATCTGCTACTGGCCCAATAATTGTGGATCAGTGTTTAAATGCGAGCTATTGCATCTACAAAAAAAATAATATTAGGGTTTTTGTTGTTACAAAATGCCGTTAAAAAAATTAAAGGGCAAATTCTACCATAAAAAATATTATTAAAACTGTCATATAAAGATGTGTTCGGAACTGCATTGCATTCCAGATATAGATTAAACCATAAAAAAATCGTGTTTTATTGTTATATTAAATATTTTTATTTGTTTTAAATAAAATTAAGCAGTTTATTTATGTTAAGAGAAAGTAATTAAAAAACTAATTTAGTTTAAATTGATTAAATTTATTTACTTCAGTGGCATAACAAGCGGTAACGTCAACGAATATTTCTAAAGAAAAATGTACGCCATCTGATTTTGTGCTATCTTTCATTTAGATTGGGCCTAAAAAATATAGCTCGTTAAGATATATTGTGTTTTCTGTTTTGTTCAGTTAAAAACAATATATTTAATTGCACATCCCTGGACTATACAATAAGCATGGTTAAAAATTCTTTTGGAAAATATTCTTGTTATGATTTTATAAATATTTATTCAAGATTAACAAAAATACCAAAATAAATACCTGTAACTATTTTATTTTTGGAAAACTAAGCAATACATAAAATCCGATAGCTTAAAACAATATATTTTTACTTGCTTAATTTAAGTAAGATATAAAACTTATACAAAAGTCAGTGGCGTACATTACCACTATGCAAAATTTTACTTTATTACCTCAAAGAGCAAGTCAATATTAGCCCAAAGAAATTAAAAGTTGTTCTTTTAAACTTATAGAAGACCATAACAGTTCATATAAACGCATCATGCTGGCAGGTTCAGCGGTGCCCCATGTTGTTTGTATGCCTTCTTAAGTTATTGGCATTTCTTTTAAATACCCTGTCCGTAAATATTTTTATACAGGGTGTTCCCTTAAAGGTTCAAAGAAAAGCTACAACAAATTCTTGAGGCCAAAATATGACGATCTAACCCAAGTTAGCTTTAATGGATGGTATTTATTTGGGTACACGCCAAAAATTAAATTAAAAGTACTAAAAAACCAAAAAAATTAAAACAAGTAAAAAGATTATTAAAAATCGAAGTTTTGGTAGCAAATCTGCCACCGTTGTCAAGATAAATTAAATAAAAATAATAAAAAAAAACTATTATTAAGGTTTTAAAATTTAAAATTTATATCTTTTTTAGAATATTCTGAAATCTTTGACATTAAATGTCAAATATATTTGTTGGGTTATAGTGTCATAGTGACATAGATAACTGGTTGCTGGTGTATTTATTGTTTATATTAAAAAAAGGTTTGTTAGCTTTATCTAGAAGTAAATTAGTTTCGGATATACAGGGTATTAAAATATATTTTGGTTTCAGTTTTTATAAATAAATTTGTTAGTAGAATATCACATTATTTTGATGTACGTGGTTTTGAAAAGTAAATAATTAGATTATGCTATTAATTTTACTGTAAACTGTAAGGGTCGTTACCTTACACAAATTAAAACCCAGTAGCTCCCCGCCACTGTTGGATACAAATTTTTATTTTTAATACGAGGCGTGTAAATACCGTTTTTAAACTACGCCGCCGCAGTGCTGCAGTCGCCATTTAGCGCTGTGCATGATACAAAGAAATACAAGATATGACGTTGCGCATTGTGGGTGGAGCCAAATGCAGGCTGTGTGACGTCACGTGGAAAGTAAAATTTGCGAAGAAAGACCAGTAAAGTCATTTGTTTTGTGTTGTTGTGTGATTTAGTTTCTGGTTTTTAAAGGTTTTTAAAGAATTTCGACTTTCAAAATGCGGTGCGCGGTAGTTGAATGTAGCACAGACTATCAAAGCAAATATTTTGATAAGAGTTTAATGTTTTTCGATTTCCGAAGAATGAAAATATTATTAAACAATGATAAATGCGTGTAAGCGGGCTGAAAAGCTCAACGTTAAAAACTCGCGGGTTCTTTCCAAATATTTGGGAAAGAACTTAACATTTGAACTTTTTGGATATTCCTGTACAAACCCCAGAATTCCCAGAAGTTAGCTATTTTTAAAAATAGAACAAAATTGTATAAGTAAATATTGTAAAGAATTAAATTTTATGTTAAAATTTAAAGTTAAAGCATGAGAGTAAAAAAATGTATTTGTCTATTTTTTACTTTACGCATTACAATATATAATAAGTAAGAAATTAAAAAAAAATTAAATGAGTATTTTTTTTTATTTGCTGCCTTAAGCCAAGTACTTTAAAAATGTTAATGCCTTATGTAAAAATTAACAATAATATTTTTTTTAGTTTAACTCCTTTACTTTAAATTTTGACATAAAATTTAATTCTCTACAACATTTAGTTATATAATTTTGTCTTATTTTTAAAAATAAATGTACTTTCTTCTTGGTAATTTTTTATATTTTTAGTTTTAACTAGCGCTGTATATTACCAATCGGAGTAAAATATTGTATTTATTAGTTTTTGACCATGCGAACACTTTTCTCAGAAGGACGTTTAAAAATTCAAAGATTTTTGGTCCATTTGTCCTCCTGTAACACCTATCCTGGGATACACCGTTCAGTGTGTTCGTCCTAATTTGCTACATATGGGAAACTATTTTATTTTAAATTCTACAAAAAAATCTCTATAAAAAGTTCTGAAACCAAAAATGCAATTATATTCATTTTCTTTTATTGTATACAAGGTATCAAAAAATATGAATATTTGTATATGAGTTATTTGGCCTTTTGTATACTTTTGAATAACTTTGTATTTAGTTGTAAATAAACTGTATAACTAAAAGTATTTTTTATTATCAATGGTAATATAATTACCATTAAAAACATAGAAATCCTAAGGCCCAGTTGTAGAAAGCAGGTTTAAAGTCAGTTCTACTGAACTAAGATCAGGTTCATAAAGTTTTCGTAAAGTCTTAATTTCCTATAATTCCTTGACACTGACAGCAATGTATGTTCAAAATTTGGACCCTGTGGTTCAGTAGAACAGCTTTGTGCAACAAATGTTTGCGTTAGAAATGACAATTTTTTGTGATCCACTCTGCAAAATTATTGTTTTTAACTGACATTTAATCGAACTAACTTTACTTGGATAAAAAAATACGACTGTTAGGTTCCAGGGCACTAAGAATGTCAATATAAATTCATTTAAACGCTCCTTAACCTTATAATGATTAATAAATACGATTAAGTTATATTCTTCATGTTAATATTTAAATTTAAAAAATTAGAATCCCGCCGACTGCGAAGTCCGTGCTCTAATACGGTTTCTCTGTATTTAAGGCTTCACATCAGTTGACATTCATCGCCAAATCAGTGAAGTGTATGGTCAAAACATTATAAGTGATAAAATGGTTTAGGACCTTTAAAGACGGCCACAGAGACATTCTTGATGAGGAACGAAGTAGAAGACCTTCAGTCATTACCAATTATCTGATTCAAAAGTGAACTGTAAAAAATATTGACATCTTTAAAAGCCCTAACCTATTTTCACACCATGCCATAACTCATAATCTGTTTACCATACACTTTACCGTTTTGGCGATGAATGTCAACTGATTTAAAGCTTTAAACACAGAGAAACCGTATTATAGCACCCACTTCGAGTCGGCGGTATTCTCAATAGCTGGAGGCATTTTAAAATCACGCAAACAGATATAGACTTGATAGGATGGTTCCCTAATGGTATCCGTGGCTTTCCAACAAAATGTAACTATACGACGCGCATGCGCTAAACGGCGACCGCAGAGCTGTGGCGGAGTAATTAAAAAGCGGTACTTACTTTAAAAACACGCCTTGTATATTCTACATATTAAAGGTATATTTAGTAAAAGTAGATTTAGGCAGCCGTTTTTAAGATATCTGATCATGTCTTCGTTATACAGGATGTTTTAAAATTAAATGCTTATCTTTTAAAATGTTAATTAAGGTGATTAAAAAAAAGTTTTTTAATGTCCCAAATAGCCTAACTTTAAGATACAATGGGGAAAATAAACCTATTATTTATTTAAAATTTACCATTCTGGAATATTAAAAAATAAGCTATTTAGAACAAAGGTTTATTTAAACCTATTTAAATAAAATTATCTGGGAATTAACACACCAAAAGATTTTAAACACCCTGTTTCCTTACATTGCTCATACAGAAAGTTTTTTTTTATTTAGATATCTTTAAAACGTCTGGCAAAATTTACTTTTCCCAAATAAAACTTTTTTTTGTAAAAGTTACATACACTTAACAAAGTTATTTTAATTTTAATTTGTGCAAGATAACCCTAGGTATAATATTATTTATACCTTTATTTAAATAAACTCTACGCCGCAACACTCTTCACCGAACAGACTGAGATAAAATAGATTCCTTCTTATACAGAAGCATTAAAAATAAATTAGAAAGATGTACAGAACGCCAAATAAAGAAGTTAGAGAAAATATCAAAAAACTTGTATCCCAAGCCTGAACTAGATATTACCAGGACAGTTGTCAATCTGAGCGACCGAACTATCGAATGATGAAATCTCCGTTCCAGCCAAAGGCGGAAATTTTGCGATTATACCAAAAGAAATACGCACGGAAAACATAATATCTAATTTTGAGGTGGCAATAAGATACCCACCAGATGAAAAGCTCAGGAGATCCATACAAAAACATTAAGAATTCTACAAAAAGCCAAACTACCAAAGAACAACCTAAAACCAAAGGAATCCAAAGCAATACGCGAATTAAACAAAGATAAAGACATCCTTGTTTAACAAGCGGCCAAGGGTAATGTTAACAAAACACCGCAGATTACAAAACAAAAATCAAGGACTTACTAGACCCCATTACATACAAAAAGTTACCTTAAGACCCAACGCTAAAGCTGATAAAAAAAAATAAAACGTTAATTGATAACTTCAGCCTAAAAAATGATGTGAAAAAGCAGATATTTAAAAACGTGCAGTGGCACCACGACTCTACGGTCTACACAAGGCCAACGTTTCCTTACGTCCAATAGTTAGTGCTAACGGATCGCCAAAGCACAACTCGGCCAAGCATTTAACATCGCTCCTGCGCCATACATTGGGCAAACTGAGACGTACGTTAAAGATTCAAGTCACTTTGTTACCAACATCGAGGACCTAGAACTTAAAGATGGAGATATATTAGTAAGTTTCGATGTGATATCGCTCTTTACAAAGGTACCTCTAAATGACGCAATGAATCATATTAGTGCAATATTTCCAAAGGACATAGCTAATATTTTTAAACATTTCCTAACGACCACATACTTAACATGGGACGAAAAGATCTATAAATAAACTGAAGGAGTAGCAATAGGAAGCCCACTAAGCCCAGTAGTAGCAAATTTATGAAAAAGTTTAAACATCATGCTCTAAGTACCGCCTGCTATAAACCAAAGGTATGGTTCTGGTATGTTGATGATACCTTTGTTATTTGGAACCATGGATCGGAAAAACTTAAAGAATTTCTAAACCACATAAACAGTAAGTACATGAAAATATACAACTCACAATGGAAATTGACGAAAATAACAAAATAGCCTTTTTGGATGTTTTACTTACAAGAATTGGCAATCGGCTCGGGCACACAGTCTACAGAAAACCGACTCTTACCGACAGATATTTACACATAGACTCTAACCACCATTCTTGCCAAAATTTCAGTATTATCAAAACGCTTACAGCATGGGCAAAAAAAATTGCGAATCTGGTGCAATATCCAATGGATACTCAGAAAAGGAAATACACAAAGCAATGCATCCCAAAGAAAATCGCAGAACTAAGGAGCAACCTCCACCAACAGCAAGAGTGTTCTTACCATACAATCCGAGGGCAACGGACAAACTAGGTCACCTACTAGACAAGTTTATGATTAAAACTGTATACAAACCTACAAGAAAAGTAAGAAGAATTAATAAAACATGGATACCCATTCTAAAAACCACAAAAATAGCACCACAACACAAACAACAGCTGCGCAACACCGACGAACCGGAAAAGGCCCTGCCCACCCAAGCTGCCTATAAATACGCACTGCGTCCGCGCCAGGATACAATAGTACGCAAGTAGTATGCCAGGAACCTTCTGAGGATGCCAACGACTCGCGCTGGCGAAACGTTAAGGACACAAAATCTTTATACGACGGTCGAATAGCCCAAAAACACAAGTTTATACAATTTTATTATTTTCGGTCCAATTTTTAATAAAATTATCATTTATTATTATTTAGATTGGGGATATTTTTGTTGTTGTTATAAAAAGGTTGTAAAATTTAAATATTTGATTTACTTTATAACTAATTAGCTAAATAATGATCACAAATAACCATGAAGAACTATTCTGTCCTTGTACAGTATAATAAAAGTTAAGATTACTTTAAAAGAAATAAAATAATAATAAATTATAATGTTTAATACATTTTTTTATTTTATTCTGGATAAAAGCCAAATAATATTTTGTTAAATCGTAATCTCCCAAAAAAAGCATAAAACATAAATACCCAATTATTCCGAAAAAAAACTATATAATAGATTCAAAAAAATTAAATCTCTTTTTTTTCTTAATTAACCCTTATATTTTATTAGAGGTTAAAACACTAATTAAAAGTTGTCAACGATCTGACTTTTTAGCTAACTTTGCTCTTAAAGTCCAAAGTAAAGCAATGTAATATCTGACAAGTGATGTGAATAAGAACTAATGATGAAGGAGCAAAAGCTAACACTAATGAGAAGAAAAGTACGTTTATAAAGAGCTCAGACACTTTTTTTTATTGGTATCAAAGGTAATTTAGTAACTTTTACAAAACATTAAGTTCTATAATTGGCTTTTCTTTAAATATAATTTGACCGTTGTTAAAAAGACTTGTTTTGTTTAAGATAATTTGTTTTATGTACAAGAGTTCGCTATTTAGTAGAAAAAACATCTATTTTATAGTTTCGCCATTTTTCTACAACATAAATTAGACAAACGATATTTTAGGGTTTAAAGTTTTAAAATTATTCAAAAAAAAAAAATTATGGCAGAATAATTTTTTAGGTAAGCAAAATGCTTTATTATTTTTTGTTTATTATAAAACCAAATGAATATTATTTTAAATGCAAAATTAAAAAAAGTAATATAAAAGTAGGCAACTTGCAGAAGTTAAAAATTTAAATAAAAACAATTTTTTATTAATCTCTTATACCCCGACTCTATTTATACACAAGATAACTTCGCCCCTGTACAAGTTACAAAAATAAACTTAAAACAAAAAAAAATTAACCTAGATACACTCTTTTGATTGTAAGTAATAGTTATTATACAAGGTGTCTCGAAACCAGAAGTGTTATTGTAAAATAGTTTTTTTTTTTAATGGAAAACCTAGCATACCTTAACAAATTTTTACTTTGAAATATGTATATAACACACTGTACGTCAATTATTACTAGTTTTTAAGATATCAACAGTAGGGTAAAATAAAAAAAAATAATTTTTTAAATTATTTTAATACAGTCCTTATAATGTGCTAGTGGATATACAAAAACTCGTGTTAAAATTTAATTAGCTTATCGTTTTATCTTCAGGTTCCTTATTGGGTCGAAAGTTTGCAAAATATTTGAATAATAATAATTTTTATTTAAGTAAATTAAAAAATGTAAGAACACAAATTTTACATACTGCCTTAAGCCTAACTTTTTTATTTTAATGTACTTATATTGTTTTTTGCACCAATATAAATAAATTTGTATTCTTCAATCTTGTAAAAACTGCCCACCTATGGCTATTTTTCGATTAAATATAGCACGCTGGTGATAATTGCATTGTTCAACATTTCTGGTAAAGCCTAATTTAATTTTTTTAAATGCTGTAATAATACTTTTTAAAACCATAAGAACATTTAGTCCCATTACACATGAGACGCAGGAACTCCCTACTTGTGCCTCCTAAGGAAAAACATTGCTTTAAAAGTAATGTAATCTAAGCATACCTGCCAAAGGTTACATTACTTTTAATGACTCAGGCGTAGGGCGTAGAAACTTCGTACGTCTTATGCGTAACGGCACTTAGTTAGAGTGGTTCCTGTTATAAAATAATTTTATTTCCTATTGAATAATAGCGGACATCTTAGAGGACAAAATAATAAATATTTTTGGTTCTACATACGTCAGTTTTGACAAATTATTAAATGTAATAATATATGGCGTGTTTTCTTTAAAATGGGCAAGTTACTACGTACTTCTGGTAAAACTAAATGCCCCAAAAACCGAGCCAAGCCAAAAAAACATATAGCTAGTTTTCGAAAACCTTTAAAGGGCACTTACCTGGTATAACCATAGTTTAATGATTATCTAGTTAGCCCACTTTCCGTTGGCTCTTTCATGTTTTGGATACAAAGACTACCCGCTTTTACTACTCGAAAACTATGTGACCCTGAGCATTAGCGGCGATGCCTTTGTGATACGGGGGTCTACCGGGGCATGCAACATATCCAAGCGGAGATACGATGTTATTTAAATTAAATGGAATATTGAGTTTATTTTAAAAATCTTTACTAAAATATTTATGTAAGACACTTTTTTATGTAAATAAAATGTCTGCAACATAATTATTGTCAATACGTTCAGTAAGGTTTCTTTTCTTTTTTTTGGTTGTTTGGCTGGCACTTTTGATTATCTAAATTTTGTACCTAGTAACCTGATAAGAAATAAAAAAGTAATAAAATAATTGTTTAATTAGAATCAAAATTTATTGTGGTAATTATTCACTTTTAAACATAAAAAATATTTCCAAAAGTATTAACATTGTTCAGGGGTAAGGGGATGCTCTATAAATCTTAAAGCATTTTTCCATATTTGGCACCTGTAATATAAACAATTAAAATAATTAAACAAATTTCTTTGCTTTTCTATGAATTTTTTGTGTTTTAGGCAATATAAGCGTGCAAATTTTAAGATTTTGCATAAAACCATTATATATATAAAAAAAAAAATTACATATCCTAAAAGTAACAATAATTTACAAATAAGATTTTGGCAAAGAACGTCTCAAATATACGTTATATTTGTCCTATTGTGAACACCCTGTATAGGAGGGGTATGTAAGTTTTAATAACTTTTAATATTTATTTAAGTATTTCGATAATGGAAAAAACACATCCTAAAGTAAAACATATAACAATATGAAATAATGTCAAAGCTTAGACTTCGAACTGAACGGGCAAGGTCGTAAAGGTGCCAAGTCACCAAAAACCGAGTTCAACTTTATATATAAACACAGTTACCCAAGAATGCAAAAAAACACAAGTTGAGAAGAAGAAGTTAAAAAAATATTAGATAAGAAGTAGGTAGAAGAAATGAAGTCAAGTAAATAGTTAAAGTTTTAGTTAAGCCTCCGTACGGGCTACCCCTAGTGGGGGGTATGCCCGTATTAAAATAAGTTAAGTTAGTTTTTAAGAATGAAAAGTTTTTTTGGTCCATCGGTCTTATGGTCCTAGAATATAGTTCCATATGGTAGGTTTCTCCAAGTGCCGTTAAAATAGCCCTGTGTATTCCGAAATTATTAAGTCCAGTAGCCCTGTGTAATACCAAAATCCTACGTCACATATGGTGGATGCGGCCCCGTTCCCAGTGACCTTTGTGAAACGTCGGTTATGGTAAGCTGTTCCCGCTTCAGTTTTAGTGCCATTTGTGAAGCGATATAAAACGTTGCCCATGGTACGTTGTTTCTGCCCCCAGTGCCCTTGAGGAAGAAAATGCCATATATATGGTAAAGGCGTCCCGTTCCCCGAAGAAGACATGTTTACTAATTGTGAAGATGGGAAAGAAATGTGTTGCGTAGAGAAGCTGTAAGAAGCTAGCATGAAGAGGAATATGGAAAAGTAGTTATTTGCGTAGAAGTTCTTGCTTTACCTCGTGAAGACGGAGTTCAGAAGCAGCATAGGGCTGCATTAGCACTGGAAGCAGCAGCTTTAGTATGGGGAAGAGCCCTAAAGTTATGGTCTTGAATGGTGTGGTACAAGACAGTTTTAGCGGCCCTGAGGAAGCTTAGGATATGGGTAAATTGGCACGCGGCTACAGTAACCTGATGTGGAAGAAGGAAATGGGAGTTAAAGGCAGAAAATGGTAAATGAAGAGGAGGTACGGGACAAGTTGCCAATGGGACACCCGTAAGCAGATGGACAGACAGGCCAGGTGGACAGAGCACAGCTTAACAAAGGAAAAACAATTAGGGACATTATGCTATTTCTAAAGTGTTTAGGTAAACTTCTTTTAATTTTTTAAAATTTCACAAAGAGTCATAAGTTTAAATGTATCCTAAATTCATTATTTCTTAGAAGAAAAATTACTTTTTTGCATTATTTTTGAGAAGAAAAAAAATTAGTATAGGTTAAAATAATTTTTTGAATTTTTAAAGAAAAGTTTAAACGTTAAGATTATTTACAGTTAATATAATTTACATAAAAAGTAACATAATGTTAGGTTTAACAATATTTGTAAGTCAGCGTTTTTCGGTTTTTTTTTTAAGGGTTTAAAGTAAATTTGTCTGATTTCAAATAGCGTTGTAGGTCCAACGCTGTAAACACCATTTTAATAATTTTTAATATTTATTTAATTATTTCGATATTGGAGTTCAACTTTGTATATAAACACAGTTACTTAAAAATGCAAAAAAAAACAAGTTGAGAAGAAGAAGTTAGAAAAATTTTAGATAAGAAGTAGGTAGTTAAAAAAATTCACGTAAATAGTTAAAGTTTTAGTTAAGCCCCGTACGGGCTACCCCAAGTGGGTGGTATGCCCGTACTAAATTAAGTAAGTTGAATAGTTATTGTAGTTTTATTTAATAGTAAAAAAGATTAGAAAAGATAGTTTTTGTCCACCGGTCTTATGGTCCCAAGAAGATAGTTAAATATGGCACATTTGTTCAAGTGACGTAAAATGGTCCTTATGTAATCCAAAATAATACGTCACCCAATTACATCCTAACACGGAACTGCAGGCCTGGCTGGTGAGTAGCAGGGCTAAAGCAAAAGAGACCCCTATTTTCGGATATAAAATATTTTACAAATTAAAGTAAAAGAGCTTAATAATAAATTATTAAAAAAATATATATTAAAAGTCCTGTTTTAAAACTAGGACACCCAATTTTAATTAATAAGTATAAGTTGCATACTCTTTTAAATTCAGACTATGTTTGTAAATTAAAAAGTTTACGAAAAATGTTTTACCAAAGTTTTAAAAGTTTAAATTAAATGTTGTTAGAAAAAGTGCATTATCACCAGGGATAATTAGCTCATTATTATTCTAAGCGATATTAAAAGAGTTTTAAAAGGCGCTCGTTCTTAGCGTGAATTAAAATATTGATTAAAACTCATCACTATCGTAATTTTCTTGGTAAAATTTATGCCGGGAGTTAAAGTAAAGTAGAGTAAAGAAAGGTATGACAAGTGATTAATGGCAAATGAACAACGAATAAGTCAGGGTTAATGAAAAACAAATAACCTTTTTTAGCTTTTAGGCCATTTGCATCTACCGAATGTCCATTTATAAATTTCAAATCTTCTATTTTATTTATTTCGTTAACCCTTAGAAGACAACACGGGGTCGCCCGTGACTTTACCGAATACTATTTTAAACATATTTCTTTTAAAAGTTGTCTTATATTATTCCTGCTACATTTATCTTTGTAGCTTGGCTGTTACTATTAGCACAGCAAATAACGTATGCCGCAGAAGTTTTAAGCCTAAATTATAGGTATTTGGGGCGAAGGCGACCTGTGTTGTTGTTTTCGTAATAAAAAGACATGTCTATCAAAAAAGAATATTTAAGCTAAAAGGATCTAAAAGAAATTAAAAGACGACATAAAAAAAGTTATAAGGATATTGACAAAATAAATTATTACTTAAGTGATATTGAAACTAAATCTGAAGAACAAGAAAAGGAAGAAGTGGAGGCAGTCGAAATAGTGTATGAAACAACTTAAAGTAAGTAGGGATGTTAAAGTACCTTTGGTAGACCAACAAAAAGTTATTTATGGAAGCAGTGATTACAGATGGCACTATAAACTTTTTTTATATACACGGATGGGAAAAAGTAGATTTTGCATCTTCCTAAACCTAAAGTAAAAAAACCTAGTAGGAAGCTTGATAATTTCATGTTGTCGACAATATGCTGCATTAAATTGTCCCCTATACAAACGAAAAACTACCTAGAAGAAAGATACACCTGACAAAAGAACAGAGATATATAAGACAGGCCGATAAAATAAAGTTGGAAGACTTAATGCTTAACTGCACACAAATAATGCTTTAAAGAATAATTATAAAAATCTCAGGAAGATGTGCAAAAATAAATGTTTTTCTCCTTTAAAAAAACATTGGTCGAATTACAAAACAGCCAATAAAAAGAAATGTAATAGGTTTGTTGCTGTTTGACCTTTAAAATACCAATGATTCTTTATGGGGTCATATGCTGACCCATGTTGTCATTTAGGTGTAAAAATTTTAAAGTTGTTGTTTAAGTGTTGAAGTTAATTCTGTAGAAAAGCCCTATACAGTATAATAATTCTGTAGGTTCCATCCTCCGACAAATTTTTTTTTATTTTTTATACAGAATATTCTTCATCTATTATTTTTATTATTAATGCTGTTTGGTTTTTACTTTCATATTTTTTCTTACTATTTATAAAACCTTAATTTATCTTTAATAATTTGTTTTTTTTTATTGTGGTCTAAGATTTGACATTAATACCCTTATCTGTTAATTAAATGAAATAATATTTTTTAGACAGATTTTAATGTAGTGAATGCAAGTGAAAAACCACTGCCAGCATAGGTCTGCTACAACTAATATTAATTAATTAAGTAATAATTAATTTGTTTATAATTGTTACCTTTACATGTTAATTGCATTTACCAAACAGTATATTCATCGCCTTTTAGATGTAAGAATTGTACAAACGGCTTAGTACAATTATTTAAAACATCTAGAAGGTGGTAAGTATATTATAAACCTTGTTGTAGTAAGCACCCATCTCTATGACTGCTACACTTACCTGCAGCCAGGTGAAAACATTTTTCGTTTGGTTCATGCAGTTAAAATGTAAAGGTAAAAATTATAAATAAACTAAGTATTGATTAATTAATTTTTGTTAATTGTAGCAGACCTATGCTGGCAGAGGTTGTTTACTTGCATTCACTACATTAAAATCTATGTGCATTGCATTGCACCCATACATTTCACCTCTTTGGGTGCATTGGCCCCCGTGCACCCACGTACTCGCCGCCACTGAAAGAGCCTTCTAATAGAAACTTTTTTTAATATGTTTTTTTCTGTTATTTAATGGTGAAAAGAAGTCTACCAAATTTTGTGAAAATATCTAGAGTGGCAGAAAAGTTATTATAATTTTTTTTTCTTAAAACTTTAAAACCCTGTATCTTGAAAACAAACCACTTTCGAAAATAATTTTATTCGAGATTTTTTCTATTTTTCTTTTGCATTTCATAAAGTGGTAAAAAGTTCAAACCTAAAAGTTACCCTGTATTACTACGATACTACGGGATATATTGCGACCGATCGATTCAGTGACGTAAATAATTAATTTTAGGGATATTTTCTTTGTTAGCTGCTTACAGCAGCTGCAACTGCACACACACATTTTTTGACAAATCAATGACGTCCGTCTTACGGCAGCTCACAGCGGTTGTTAGCGGCCTCCGGAGTAGTCTAGCCACTGTCTAAGGGGTTGAAAAAACAAAGAGCGGGAAATATAGCCTAATTTGAGGTTAAAAGTCAAATAAAATTAACTATCTGTATACTAATAACAATATTAATAGTATGTGTGGGAATTTGTGTTTTAAAACTAGGATTACTAATTTATAGGTTATATTAAAAAAATTTATCTGATGTCATTTGTCATTGGCGGTAAGCTTGTTAGCAGCTGTAAGACAAAAGAATTAGAAAAATATACCTTTTGTTCGTACCATTTCTAAAATTATTGCTATAGTATTGTATTGTTATTATTTTATTTAATACTCCATACACTTTTATCCGGGATTTGTGGATTTATGGTAAGTTTCAAGACCAAGAAAATTTATTTTAATTACAGTAAAAATTAAAGTTAATAAGATTCAGACTGGATGATTTTCCTAAGAAGCTGGGACAATTACGGAACGTATTAGCGTTCCCCCAAAAAAATTCAGTCCACTTATTACACCTTAATTAAAAGGTATTTTAATAAGCTTTTAAAAATATTACATTTGATATACAGTGTGGGCCCTAACTGTATGAGCAGTTTCAATATTCAATGAAACAAACATTACAAAACTTACACATATTTTATTGATATCGTTTCGTAATATGAGTCCCGGAAACATTTCTTTTTAACAAATCTATAGATACTGTGGCAGGTGGCTCCATCTTGTTAAAACTAGGTCGAAGCATTATGTCCTTCAAATTGTTGAAGAGCTGGGACTAAGAATCTCTGTAACATCTCATAATAGTAATCAGCTCTCACCGTAACGGCAACTCCTATTTTCATTTTCGAAAAAATGTGGACCAATAATTTAACTTGCTGATATTGCAGTCCACTCAAAAACTTGGGAGAATAAGAAGGACGTTGCTGTTTCTGTCGGCTAATGTCCACTAACCAAAATTGTCAATGAACGCCATTCCGCGAGTAATTTGTCGCCAAAGTTTTGAAAATATACAGCTTCAGATTAAGAATGCCAGCAACGTAAGGGACGTAACTTGAAAAATATAATTTTTAGGTCATATTTTTTTTTCATTATTTGTAGTTTTAATCAATAAAATATGTGTAAGTTTTGTAAAGTTTGTTTTATTGGATATTGAAACTGCTTATACAGGTATGACCCATCCTGTATTTTAAAAACGTGGTTATACAAATAAACTATTAAAAATACATGTTTACTGGATTTTTAAATTTTAAACTTTTTTCTTTATAGTAATTTTCGACATTAGCAAAAAGACAGGTCTCTTTGAATGTAACAAACAATGATTTTTCATAAATGAAACGTCTTTTTATTTACACAATGTTTTGGACAGTCCTATCTTTGTTTGTTTTTAAGTAATCCAATATAATTAGTTGCAATTAAAAAGGGACAGAGATAGGACTGCTCGAACCGTTGTGTGAAGAGTTAAAATAAAAATGAGGAAAGTCCGAATTTTTTTAGTACTACTTGAAAAGTCAGGTGTTTTACTTTTTAGCCAAACATCGTAAACTACTAAAACAATTTAATGGCTAATGGTTGTCATTCAGGTTTTGAATTATGCAGAACTTTTTATAAAGAATAACTTTCTTCGTAAAATTTTTTATAAAAAATTTTCCATATGACGCCAACTTACATACGTAGACTTACTGTATGGCACTAAATTACCTTTATTGATAATATTGCAAACAAATATTTACTAAATATGGTAAAAAATACCATATATCTTTTTATTAAAATCACGTTTTTTCTCGTATGTTACATAAATTCGTCAAAATTACTGCAGTGAGAGAAAAACCTTGTTTTCTTAGTAAAAAGTCAAGTCTTATTATTGGCGATTAAAGAATGTAATTGAAAAATTTTTTAGAAACAAATATTACGTCAAGTAAAAAAAAATACATCAAAGCAAATATTTTCTGAACTCCTTTAAGCTTTTTTTATATACTTTAGTAGGTCCAAAAGACATTTTAACAAAACAGTTTAGATATTAACATCAATAAGTTTTATGATGCTTTGAAACGGTTATAAGAGCTTTTAAAAATGTAGGGATAAACATATTTTTTTAGGTTTTAAAATTTCAATAAAAAATATTTGGCTTTTTAATATAAATATATTTTTATTATTTTTAAAAATATATTACCTATAATCTAAGTTACCCAAAAGTCAATGTTATTTAGTCATAAAATATATATAGTGTGTTTTAGGATAGTTGAAAAAAAATTAAATAATAAAAGAGCACTAACAAAAAATTACGTGGTAAAAATCTTTAAAATAATAATGTTTTTTAAGTTTGCTTTATCTTTTACATTTTTAAACTCTTATGCGTAAAATAAAAATAAAATCAAAACATTTTTTTAATTATATTATTTTTATTTTTTCTTTACAAAAATTAGTATTACAACTTTGTCCCATTTTTATAAACAAGTGTATTTAGTTCTGTTTTTTTCATATTTTTAGTTATAGGTTGCCTTGTATTTTACTAATTAAAGAAAAAAATTTGTATTTACCCACCAGTTTTTCCAAAACCTGTATATTAATAATTTTGTCTCTTACTACGTTGCTCTCTAGGTCTACTCCATTATACGTGTGTCCCAGGATAGGTGTTACAAAGGAGGGAAACTTGGTCGCATGGTCTAGAACTAATAAATACAAAATTTTACTTCGATTGGTAAGTAGCACACGGAATGGAGCTATACCTAAAAATATAAAAATGCCTAGGAGTAAAGGTACCTTTAATGTCAAAATTTAAGGTTAAATTTAAAGTGATAAAATGATAAAACTATTTTTGGCAATTTTTCGGATTATGCATTAACAGTTTTTAAATAATGTTGGCATAAGGCAGCGAATTTAAAGAAAATATATGTATTTAAAATAATAAAATTTTCTTTAAAATTTTTCTTTCTTATTTCAATTAGTTAAGTTATAATGCGCAATGCAAAAATTGACAGTTATTTGTTTTTACTCTTATGCTTTTACTTTAAAGTTTACCATAAAATTTAATTTTCTAGAACATTTACTTATACAATTTTGTTCTTTGTTTAAAAATAAAAGTAGTTTACTCTAGATATTTTTCATATTTTTAGTTATATCTCGCCGGATAATACCAAGTAAAGTAAAATCTTATATTTATTAGTATTAGACCATGCGACCAGTTTTTCCAAAATTGGGTTTTAAAATTTTAAACTTTTTTGTCCATTTGTTCTCTTGTAAAACCTATCTTGGGACACACTACATTACCAGTTATGTTTTATTTTGTTTAACAGGGACATTTTATTTTATGTTTTATTTGTTTTTTGGGAGATTAAATTTAAACAAAATATTATTTGGCTTTTCTCCAGAATAAAATTTAAAAGTTTATTTAACATTTTAAGAAAATTAAGACTTTTATACATTATGAAGAACTATTCTGCTCTTGCATAATATAATAAAAGTTATTATTGCTTTAAAAGAAATAAAATAATAAAATATTCAATATTAAGTTACTTACAATACAAAGCTTCCAATCTATAAACAAAGGTTCATTGGCACTCGGTTGAAATCATTTTAATGCAATAAAATAAAATCTTAACAAGACGCCAGACGAGAACTGGGCCAATGGTTGCGTCTTTGCGTTTTTTCACGTTAGATTGTCTCTTTTCCACACATTGCCTAGGTGTTATGTTATTTAGCTGATTCTGTACAGTTTTATACCATTTTTTCTTTATTATACCTAAATTTGGTCGCTTAAATACCCTAATGTTGGTTTATGAAGGTAGGAGCAGGTAGAAGTTTTTTAAGTAGAAAACAGGAGGTTGATAGTGTAAAGCACTCTGGTAAAATAGTCACTTAGGTCATTTTATATTGTAAAAATAAATAGTAATGATAATAGTATGGTAACTGACTTTTAAACCAATGTTATTAATTTTTGTTTAGGTGTTTTCTTTTTTCAAAGTAAAGTGCCTAATGTATAAGTCTTTACGGTACTATGTCATTTGGTATATTTGATATTAAAGCCCTCATAGACCTCCGGTTTATTTAATACAAACAATGCAATACGCTCTGGAAATGGTTCTATTGTAAATATTTCAAGTGCACTGATTCATTTAAGCCAGTTTAATTCAAACTCACCCGTGCCTATTGTGCAATATAAAGTCTGAAATTCCCTTGTTGTATTTCATTGTCAAATCTAATTAAAACGGGAATGTTTAGTTGGGTTTGCAAGTCACACCTGCAACTAAATGGGTTACACGCAGAAAATTTTGGTTTTTATGTATATATTTTAAAATACAGATATCCAATACCACCACATTTTTTTATGTCATGTCCAGTACACCGGGCTACATTTTTTTTCCGTAATGGAAAAAAATAAAATTTTATTCTTCTTAATGTGACTTTTTATAAAACTACTTTTTTTCCGTGTGAAAAAAGTGAGTACTTTTTTCCCTGGGCATACACACACTTAAGTTAAGAAAGATATTAAATTTAAATTATTTTGTTATATATATACATTTTTTAACTTTATAATATTCTATATAACTACTAAACGATCGCATTTTTAATTTTAATTCGTCAAATTTCAAAATTACATTGACAGATATTAAATAATTTTAATGGTTTTCATAGTAATGCAAGGTATAATTGTGTTTTAAATATACCAGTTTGAAAATTCAATTTTTCATTATTATATTATATAACAAAAGTTGTGTGTGACAAGGGAATATGAGTCGCGACCAATCGCGGTATGTTGAATGCGGGGCACTGTCTATGGCAACTTATTTATAGTTTATATGCACAGTAAGTGCAACGTTATACTTTTATTGAAATAAATAAATAAATATGTGTGATCGTATGCGTTACAAAGAAAAATTTATTAAAGCAAAAGTACTTAATAAAAAAAATAAAATAAAAATGCTATACAAGAAAAAGAAGAAGCAACGATTTGTCAACAAATATCAGTATACCTAACCCATGCGTAGGCTTTTGTATCGTGGATTTAACATATTTGCAAAAGATTAAAATGTGTAAAATGTTTTGAAGTACTTTACCCTGATCATATTGTACATTAACAGCATTTAGGACTGAATTCAATTTTAAATGTAAAGTGTACTAAATGTAATACAATATCATCAGTTCCAACGGTGTAAAGTCATGGTACATACGATAATAAATCTTAACATTTAAATATTAATACAGGCGTAGTTCTTGGTAAGTCTAACAATAATTATTTCTTATTAATGATAATTAAAATAGAAAATTACACTTACCCATTTGTCAACTCGATAATTGTCCCTTGATTTCAGCAATAATTGCATAGTAAAGATCAAAAATTACACTGTCACGTTTTTAATTCTTGAATTTAACAACCACATCCTAACAACAGCTTTGTTTATTTAATATGTCAGTTTGGCATTTCATAAATTTTTTACTTTCTTCGAGTAATTTTCTCCCGAAATTACACTTGTGCATCGAAATAATCAGATAATTTACCTTTCAAGTGGCGAAAGAGCCCTCCTTCTTTGAAGTCGGGCTCTTTTGCCAAAATATGAAAATAAACTTTTAGGCAATACGCTTTCAAGCAAAATTATCGATAATTTTGATGCACTTGTGTAATTACCCCCTATAACTAGAATTTACTTAATAAAAAAGTTATAGTTTAATATGTTTTGAATATTTGAAAACCTAACAGAGCCTTTTTGGACATTCCAGGCTATTTAAGGAAAAACGCTCGCACCCGACAATTTTTAATTTAAGGTGAAAATATTTTTCCTACTTCCGGCACCTAAACTGCAACTCCCAAAATCTTAAATAAAGAGGGTGGTGGCGAGTGATACCTTATTTTAAAAAACTACGATTACAACTGCAAAGTTTGAAGTCTCTGCAATTATTTCCGTTGAAATGACAGCTTGTATAATTTTTTTTTATTTTTTAATGTATAATATTAAATTACCTGTAAGATCAAGCTACTATAAACTAAGGGGATATAATAAGGGTTGAACGATCTTCACAATGGTACATTAGTCGAAATGGTGAATCACACCCTCGCTAGAAAGATTAATTTATATCTCATGTTAATTGTCGTTTAACTTTTATCATATCCTCTGAGTTTAAAGTGGCTTACTATTACGGGCAATTAATTTTTATACAATAAAAACTTAAAAAGCAAATTTTAACAAGCTGTCATTTAAAATAATAGCAAAGACTTCAATCGTAATTGGAGTTAAGAGACCTTCAAAATACGGTTCATTTGACCCCTCTTTCTATGTAAGATTTTGGGGGTAAGTCTTACCTCTGCTAGACGGTTGCAGTTAGGGGCTGAAAGTAGCAAAAACATGTTTCTTCCTAAAATCAAAAATTTACGGGTCCAAGCGTTTTCCCTTAATAGGCCGGGAGTGTCCAAAATAAGCTCCGTTTTATTTTCAAATGACCACCCTGTATATAGTACAGTAAATCCAGCATTTCACCTTGCAATTGCTTGGTCCTGTATGAATTGACTTAAAATTTTAACAGAACATTTTAACCACAAGAATGAATTGACACAATGATTTAAAAAATGCTTTTTTTAAACTAATATTTTTCAAGTTAATCGCGATTGAAAATAACAATTTTTCCACAAAAAAATCAACGTGTTTAATAGGTTTTGTGCAAATAACTTAAAAAGTCTGCATTTTAGCCAAAAAAACTGCACAAAGCAAAATTAAAGCTTTTAAAAAGGCAAGCAAAATTCTTTTATTTTAATTAAATTACTTTAACCTGACAAATATTTTTTTTGTACAAATTGGCACCACATGTGAATTAATTACTTATAATATGAGGCCTAAACAAAATTTTAAACATTAGTTTTACTACAGTGTTTTATAATTAGTTATAAAATTTAATCACAAACCAACAATAATAATTTAACACGCTTGCAAAGCAAATAAACTGTAAGTAAGCCGGTACTGAACACGCGACGTTGCCAGCTTAGAATGTTTGCATACAATAGTGTGCCGGGTACAGTCTAGTCAAGAATCTTGACATACAACGAGGTCACGCTACGACGAAGTGGTTGTCGTTTTATTAAAAACTGGGATAGCACAGCGACAACAAGTATTTTCGTATCGCGACTTTGTGAACCCTATGCTGACCAATAAGCAAAAACTATTTGACCTGACGATGACAATAGCGGAAAAACCTCCTTAAATCTTATCCGACGTTAAAATTACTTTTGTATTTACTATGGTGACCCAGAGGTAGGTGTGTAAACGACAACGGGACTATTTTGAAAAAACGGGTTTAAATTACAGCATTTCTATTAGAAAACAATAGAGGGCGCTCATATCAATCGGGATCAAATGAAACCAAGATGAAACACTGTTGCCAGATATATAAATATGTAGTGAAATTCATCCCATTTCTTTTCACAGATAATATGATAATATTAAAATAATGGTGATCTTGGGAATTTGGGCACCCATTACGTAATTCTTTCAAAATATCATATTTTGTTAAATACAAACTAATTAAAATTGGGTAGTGTTCTCTATAGCGTCGTATTTAAAAATTATTGAAATTTTCTATTTTACTTTTGTACTATTTTTTGTACATATGCAACATAAGCAGCAACCCCAGAAAGATCCCGATTGACCACAGTACCTTCTAGTGACATATTTAGAACTATAATTTAGACAAAAAATCAAGCCCGTTTTAAAAGCATGTCGATTACACTTCTTCTTCAAGGTCTCCTTAGTATTTACCTTCAACGTCAAATAACTTTTAAAGGAGTGAATTAATATTTATTTCTTTTAAATAATGAATAATTACTCGGTAAGTTGTAATCTGCAATGAGTAGAGCACTTTAAACATATTCAACGATAAAACCAGAAAAATCCACACTAGGCACGTCTCATGTACACATAATTTAAACCCGCGACACCAGAATCAAAAGGCAGGGTTACTGCCAACAAACCTAATAATCTTGTCAATCATTAGGTCATATAACCATATCCCAAAGACAATCAAATTGTATTTCAAGAAAATTGATGTCCTACGGACATTTTTCATTATTTTTTGATCCTTACTGTAAAACCTAGATTAAATGAGATCTAAAAAACCATAATTTATTAAAAAGTAATAAATACTTACGCAGTTCTGCTGGTTGTCCGTCGGACACACATAAAAGTTAAACACATTCTTTTACGAAACTTAATAATATACAAGGTGTCCTAACTCTATTTATACACAAAATTATTGTACAAGATACAAAAATAAACCTTATATAAAAAATGTTTTATTTTGATACACTCTTTTTATTGACAGTACCGGTTAATATACAAGGTGTCTCAAAAACATAATTTTCATCTTCAAGTAGGTTTTTTAAAAATAGAACACCCTGTATATTTTAACACATTTTTTTTTTCGCCCTTTCGGGGTCATCCCACCCAGGCCCGGCGTTGCCCAAAACCGACAACGCCGGTCACCCATCCAAGTTATGGGCGCGCACTTCACTGCTTAACTCCGGAGATCGACGCTGCCGATACAATCGGAGCAGCCACAAGCGCGCAACACATTTTGAGTCTGTAATGAATTTCACATTAAAAATAAACAACACACTATAGGCCAATTTTTGCTGGTTTTTAAGATATCCACATCAATGCTGATATATTCATCGACGATTAAAAGTGAAGAAAAAGATAACATTTTGGTTTTTATTGTTCTAATAATTTCTTTACGATTAGAGTAACAACTATTTAGTATATTTTGGATACATATTTACTTACTTAACCTAAAAACTCGACATAAGTGCAATTAAGTAAATATGTGTCTAAAATAAACTAAATTGACGCACTTTAATACTTCTTACAATGGAAGGTAATTCCACTCTGACACTCTGATGGTAACAGGATCAGTTAAAAATAGGTAGAACCAAAATACTTTTTTCTTTCTTTTCTTTAAAACCAGCAATAATTGACATATAGTGTGTTTTACATTTATAGTGTAAAACTTAATACGGAGTCAATATTTGTTAAAATATACAGGGTATTCCATGTAAAGAAACCTACTTTACCATAAAAATTATGTTTTTAAGACACCTGGTATATAAACTGGTACTGTCAATAAAAAGAGTGTGTCCGAATAAACATTTTTTATTTTAACTTTATTTTTGTATTTTGTACAGGGGCAAAGTTATTTCATGTATAAATAGAGTTGGAACGCCCTGTATATTTTTTCTTGCTTAAATTATTGCCCTTACCTTACAAAAAATGTAAAAACAATTAATCTATTATACTCTCAGATAAAAAAAAAAAAAAATTGCATACCCATAATAGTGCAATTTGAAAATCATAAAAAAATTGAATATGTGTTTTAAACTGTTTTAAACTTTTTGGCAAATTTTATATTTAAAATGTATTTGTTGATAATTTTTTTTAAATAAGGTATTTTTACTCTATTTAGCTATTATGTCTGCTATAAGTACGATAGATAAATCCGCATCTATTTCAAAATATTTTTACAGTGTTTAATATGTAATGTACCATTTATTTTAATATAAGGTAATCATTTTTCATATTTTTAGGCAAAGAATATCATGTTTTATATTTTTACCGTATCTAAAATTGCGCAAGATTGCGGAACTAAAAGTTATGCAAAGTCTGACAGGTAATGTAAATAAGAATTAATGACCAAGGGGAGAATACTGACACTAATGAGAAGCAAAGTACTTTTAGTTGGCGCTAAAAGCCAATTTATTGGGTAAAGAAAACAGTGTTACATAATAATAGCTTTTGTAATTAGGAAATAAGGTTAGCTTTACATTATTCTACCATATTCTTTGTTCAGTTAGTTATGCCTTATTGTTTATATTGTTATAATAGAATGCTTGGCTGTCGACTTGGCCGCAAAAATAAAGAAAATCTAAATGATAGGCAAGTTCTTGTACAAAATCCAAATATGTATAAGATCTTAAACTAGGTTATAATTGACTTGGCCAGTTTTCATTACATCAATTATTTTTTAAAGTTATTAAACTTTTTAAATATTTTTGAATTCTAATTAAACCTGGCCAAGTCAAATGAAACCTACTTAAGATCCCCGTATATATTTGAATTTTTAAAGCTTTAAATTTATATGAAATAGCTAACTTGAGAAAGAACAACTTTTTGTAAGGGGACCCTCTATTTTCTCAACTTTTTTAATTTTTAGATTTTTTCCTACTCTTAAACACAATAACTAAACTGGATTCAAAATTTCATCTTTTTATGTCATCTAGAAGTGAGTTAGGTTTTTAAACTATATGTCAGTCAGTCAGTGGAAAATTGACGACTTTTGGACCTTCATATCTTTAAAACCGTTTGAGCTAGCTTTATAAAATTTGGGCTACCAGTTGTCCTTATGGGCATAAATATACACAAGTTTCATGTGTTTACGTCAAATAGGTTTCCAGTTATTAAGGGGTCAAAAGTGGTTCGTCTAATATTACACGCGGCGGTGTAGCTAGTTCCTTTGCCTGAGCCGGGCTTGACACGCTACTTGATATTGATATATTTCCATTGCCAGATTATAATTTTAATTTTTTTGCATTAAAACCAATTGTAATTGTCAATATTTTTAGGTTTAGATCTTAAGTTAACGTATCAAGCTGGCACGAGAAGTATACTACATTTAATAATCTGTGTTTTGTTTACTACTTTAATTCTTAAGAACGGGTTAATTAAGTCGTCGTAAGTTTTTTTTTTATAATTAAAATACCTTAATAAATTAGGCCATGCATATTTGTTATTCCTATTATTTTATTATCTATTTCAAAAACCTTTTTAAGTTGTCAATATTTTTAAAGCAGGGAGAGTTTTTGAAAGATTGTTTACTAAAGAAACGTAAGTGATGTATCCTATTAACGGGTGACTTGATTTTGAGGTTTTAAGAAATATAAAATAACTGTGACTAATAGGTTTTGAAGTCTAGATACTTTAGATCTTAAGAAATAACCACATAACATTAGTGTAATTCGCAAAGTGCCTCACTCCATATTATTCAGATCACTAGAAAACTACTCAACTCCTTTTTATCCTTTTATTGTATCAAATGTCACAATTTATTAAATCGAACTTAAACAATTAATTTTTAGTAACTTCTTTCATAATAAATAATTTTTCTTACTATGTGCACCACAAATCACTGTAAAATTTTGCTTTAAAATATGATCTTGTAAAATTTCTTAAAATGGAGTTACCCACTTTACCCATTATACTGACGATTTGTAAATAATTTAAATTTGCTGGTAGCTTAAATTTCTATACCTAAAGTTTTAAAATGGGTATTTGTTATTATAAATCTAAAAATAAATATTGTTCGCTCTAAGATATGTTTTTAAGTAAAATACTTCACCCATTCCAATTGTAAATACCTATGACCAATGAATATTAGGTAACAGCTGACAGTAATGAAAAGCAAACTCTCCTTGATATGTATGTATTAAATAAATTATCCCTGGGTAAAAAAAAATATATTATGTTAACGATATTTTATAAAAGTCTTGTTTAGCTTGTTTATTTACCATTTTTGGCAAAGGCTATATTTGGTTTAAATATTAGATATCATTATTATTTTATATGTTTAATAATTTCTTAATTAATTCATATTTCAAGTTATTATCAGTTAAAAAATTTTAATTGTTTTCATGTGGTAGTCCTAAACTTACAAGAATACTTTTATTTTTTATTACATGGGTAATAAAAACATACATTGATTAGATTAAAGAACATAGAAAATTTGTGACGCTAAAAGGTATACCAATATATACGTACAACTAAATATGGAAGGGGGACGGTATACACAGGGTAAAACACTAATAGGTGGAGAATATACAAAGAATACCGGAACATAAACGAGATGACGCACTGATTTTGCCTAGTTGCTGTTTTATTTGTCTATTTACCATAAAATTAAGGTAAACGTGTATAAAATAATTGTATAGTTTATCAAAGAAACTAATTTTTATTTATTTTTTAGGTAAGTATTTGCTGCATTGTATAAAGTGGTAAGTTATATATTTTAAGGTTAAAACCATAGATAATTTATATTTGCTTTAATATTATTACATTATACAGGGTGTCTTTACTAACAAACCTTAAGGGGTACAGAATAAAAACAAAACTTTATTTAAACACATGTCTTCGTTTTTGAAATACGAAGTGTTTGTTATTTTTTTATTGTCTTTTTTAATACTTATTTATCAATTTATCAATAGATTTACTTAAGAATGTTAGAAAATGTCCTCTATTTCTTCAATTACATTTTTTGACCTACAAGAAAAAAAACTAAATTTTAACCAGTGGGCAATTCTTTTAGAGCTGTTAAAATACCCAAACAGCTCGACGATGGGCAATAAAATAAAGTTTTTTTAGTAGTAAATGATTTTTGATAAAACGAAAAAATATTATTTTTTCTTAAAACATATTTACTTTCAACCCTTCATATGCGTCACTTGTGATTTTTTTTCTTGTAAGTATGTTAAAAATTGTCGTGAATCTTAATTAAAAAAAGCGATAATTTTTACAAAATTTTAACATCGCGTAGTTTCAAAACTTACGACGTTTAGTATATATGTTCATATTGGTTTTTTTTTCATTGTAGAATTATTTCTATAATTTGTTGGTAGAGTCACTGGACACCATTTACACTATGACAATACAAAAATAATCAACCGAAATTTTATGTAGTTAAATGAATAGTGCTTTGCTTAATAATAAATAGGTATAAGCGATATGACCATGCTCAAAAATAGCTTGTAATTATTGACGCAAAAATTATACAAGAAACGAAAAAATATCAAAGATTAAATTAGTCCAAAACTAAAACAAAGATTTAAAAAAAATAATGCTAAGAAAAGGCAGTGTCGTACTAGTTAAAAATAAATATATCTATAAAGAAAAATATTTTTTTCTGCATACGAAACATTTTCTAATTTTCCAAAAAATGTCCAAATTAATAAATGGGCATTAAAAAAAAATGAAAAACCTAAAGTTCAAAAAAAAAAAAAACTTGTAACATACAGTGTGTCCCAAATTAAGCCTACATGTATTGGTAACTCGGGAACCATTAGAGCTACAGTGTTGGTTTAACGGTTATAGAAAAATGCTTTAGTAATCCCACTTTTTTTAGCGAGAAAACCATAATAATTTACTGGAGTTCACAGTAAATGGGCATTGTGCGATTTATGAGCATCCGCTTGGTAAGAGAACATCAAATCTAAATGCCTAAAACTTTAAAGATGTTCACATTATTTTACCAGTACAGACATTTAATGAAAAATATTTTATATCAAACTTGACGTTAACATTTAATTAAACATTGTCTAATTTAAAGCATTTTACCGCAAAAAATGTGTAACTTTTTCTTTGCAAAAATTACGGTTTGTAGCAATCAAGAAAGACACTTAACTTTAACGGTTATTGGAAAATATTGTAGTAACTCCCACTTTCGTTTTTGCCAGAAAACGATAATGATTTAGTGGAGTTCCCAGTAAATGGGCTTTGTCGGATTTAGGAGCATCCGCTTAGTAAGAGGATATCAAATCTAAATGCATAAAACTTTAAAGATGTTAAGCCGATCTTTATAGATCTATTTTAAAACTTTAAATAATTTATTTAAAATAGAATGTTGGGCTTATTTACTTATTAAAAGAGGTTTTTTTTTCATAGAAGAAATATTGTTTTTATTTTCTGACGTTAATAATTGTAGCATGTCTGTACTAATTTTAATAAACCCTATCAGTATTTTCAGAACAAAAAGTCCTATGAAATTAAGGTAATATATGTTTTTTGAAATAAATGTAAGTTTATTTATACATAATATTTGCATAATAAAAATTATTTTTACATTACATAATATGAGTTTATAATTTGCTTTTAAAATTTTGCTGCGAGGAATATTTCCTTTACATTTTAAAATCCTATAACTTAAAAAGTAAAAATTTAGATTATATACATCTGTTTATCAGTACAGACATAAAATGAAAAATAATTTATATTAAACTTGACCTTAATATTCGATTAAATACTGGCTAATTTACACGTCTTGATTTGCAGCACTTCACTGCGAAAAGTTTATAACTTTTTCTTTGCAAAAATTACGGTTTGTAGCAATCAAGAAAGTCACTTAAGTTTAACGGGTATTAGAAAATTCTCTAGTAACTCCCACTTTCTTTTCAGCCAGAAAACGATAATGATTTAGTGGAGTTCCCAGTAAATGGGCTTTGTCGGATTTAGGAGCATCCGCTTAGTAAGAGGATATCAAATCTAAATGCATAAAACTTTAAAGATGTTAAGCCGATCTTTATAGATTTATTTTAAAACTTTAAATATTTTATTTAAAATAAAATGTTGGTTATATTTACTTATTAAAATGAGGTTTTTTTTCATATAGGAAATATTGTTTTTATTTTCTTACGTCAATAATTGTAGCAGTGTCTGTACTAATTTTAATAAACTCTAAACTCAGTATTTTTAAAATAAAAGTTCTATGAAATTTAGGTAATATTTGTTTTTTGAAATAGATCTAAGTTTAGTTATAGATAATATTTGCATAATAAAAATTATTTTTTACATTACAATATGAGCTTTATAATTTGCTTTGTAAAATTTTGCTGCAAGAAATATTTTCTTTACATTTTAAAATTCTATGCCTTAAAAAGTAAAAATTTGGACTATATACATCATGTTTACCAGTACAGACATAAAAGGAAATATATATTTATATTAAACTTGACGTCAATATTCGATTAAACATTGTCTAATATAAACGTCTTCATTTGCAGCACTTCAATGCGAGAGGTTTATAACTTTTTCTTTGCAAAAATTACGGTTTATTGCAACCAAGAAAGTCGCTTAACTTTAACGGTTATTAGGCAAATGCTCTAGTAACTCACACTTTCCTTTCAGCTAGAAAACGATAATGATTTAGTGGAGTTCCCAGTAAATGGGCTTTGTCGGATTTAGCAGCATCCGCTTAGTAAGAGGATATCAAATCTAAATGGATAAAACTTTAAAAGATGTTTAGCCGATCATTATTGATTTATTTCAAAACGTTAAGTCATTTTAATGTTAAACTAAAATGCTTAATTTACTTATTAAAAAGTTTTTATTTTTTCAGAAAAAATATTGCTTTTCTTTTCTTACGTCAAAGGTTGCATGTCTGTACCAATTTAAATAAACTTTATTAGTATTCTTAAAAAAAGATCTAATAATTAAGGGGTAATAATTGGGTATTGAAATAGATCCCAGTGTCGTTATAAATAATATTTTCAACATTAATTTTTTTACATTGCCCATAAGTTTTAAATTTACTGTTAATTTTAAATTTCAACAATACGGCGATAAAATCACATCTTTTGTGTAAAATCCATACTACTAATAATTGATATTTAATAATTGAAAATTACTTGAAAAATGTTTCTTGTTTTGTTAAAGTAACCCACCTTTGTCAAAGGTAAGTCAGCCTAAAATTTTCTTATATCCTACTACCAAACGGCTGCTCAATTTAACTTCACTTTGGCATTTTTTATTAAATTTTGAATTGGTATTACTTTTAAATAAAATTCAATAATAAAATGCGGTTCTTATTGTTTTGTAGAAATATCTATTTGGAAAAAGATGGCTATTTTTATTTGTGTAAAGTTTTTCTTTTATTTTTTATTTTACGGTATATAATAGAAAAGTACTATTTTTACAAAAAGCTTTGTGAATGGTGACATTTAAAAAAATACATATACATTTTTCAATGATATAGTGTTATTAAGTAGATAACTAAAATAACATGTTTTCAGATTTTTATTATCTGTTTCATTTTTAAAGAGAATAATTTAAAAAAAATGTTTTTAATTATATCGTCCTTCCTGTATTAAACAGTTTATAGCAGCAGTCAATTTTTTTGGATAATTTCAAATGTTAAAGTCTACCCTTTTATTACTATATTAGAATTTTATTTAAAAAAAAATATTAATGCGTCACTAGCGTCGAAAATGTAATTAAATTATATTATGATAAATATTTACTTAAGTTTTTGTAAGCACCACATATTGTGTAATAAATATTTTTTACACTTATTGAAAAATTTAAATCTTTATCTCGAGTCGACTTTTTATTTTAAAAACACAGGTATCCGTGGCAAAGATATTATGTTCCTTCCTAAATGTTTTTATTTTACTTAGCAGAGAATAATTGCATCGTCGTAATGGTTTGTAGTTCAGCTTATTATAGGGTATTTATTAATTAGCTTAAAACACACGTCAACATTTTTTTACATTTAACTAATTTTAGAAAAATAAGTAACACATTTGTGCTTGAAAATCATAGCTTCCACATTTGTGTGTTTTTAAGGGAATAGTATATTAATTAGTTATTACCTAATTTATTTATAATTGTTACCTCTACATGTTAACTGCATAAACCAAACAGAAAACGTCCTCACCTGGCTGCAGGTAAGTTTAGCAATCATAAAGATGGGTGCTTACTACAACAAGGTTTATAATATACTGTTTGGTACATACAATTAACATGTAAATGTAACAATTATAAATTAATTAAATATTAACTATCTAAGTATTATTAATTGTAGCAGACCTATGCTGGCAGAAGTTGTTCACTTGCATTCACTACATTAAAATCTGCCTAGAAAATATTATTTCATTCAATTAACAGATGAGGGTATATTGTTTTATTGCCGGATTTCAGACTATTATTAAATATTAATACTAAGTAAAAAAATTACATTTTAATGTTTTAAAAATTACTACAGCATTACTCTACAATTGTTCGCCTTTCGAGGGCTTCGTTAAGGGTACTTTGTATATGGCGATATCGCTTTTACTCCGATCTTTCTCCATGCTTTTAAATATTTATAAAAAATTAAATTTAAATTTAATACTTATTTCCTAAACTTTTTTGTTTATTATACTATATCTCTAAACCTAATACTTTTAAAGTTGTTAGTGGTAAAATGTTAAATAATATATTTTCTTTGCCATTTTTAAGACGGTCTGGCGTTTAACTGTTAATATCATAGAAACTATTGGGTTTAAAGATAGAATATAACTAATAAAAAATTGAGAAATAAGTGCCAAGTTTAAATTTGAGGCTTAAATAGTGGTTTTCATTTAAATTATTGAAGTTCTTTATTGTGGAAAGTCAATTTCTGTGGCACTTTCAGTAAAACTGGAAATTATATTTTTACGGTAATAGAATATAAGGTTCATTAAATATAATTTAATAATTGCATTAGCGGTATTTGTTTATTTGTAACAAATCGATAAAAATGGCGGTTAAAATGACAAATTTGAACACTATTTTCTCAAAATCTTATCAAGATAGGTACAGAATGTTGTACATGAATTTTCTTACAGTTGCCTGAAGAGTTGATTCTTGAGTACTCCCAGTTTAACCGGATGTGTCACATAAAATCTGAGATATCAGAAATCTGCATCCTATTCAAATATTTTTGTCCAAAATTTCAAAATCATAAAGCACTTCTCAAGAAAATAACAGGCTTGCTACTAATCTCACCCGGTATAACAAAATTATTTTGAACTAGTATGCTGGTGCCCTATGTTAAGTTTTTTTTACACGAAAATGATTTATCGGAAAAAAAAGCCAAAAAGTTATTTGTTGCAAAACAGATGAATATTTAAAAAATTATTTTTTTAAATCAATGGCGTACCTATATTTTTTTATTATTTCTTTAATTACGTAAACCCGACAAAAGCAAACTTTAGAAGCTAAAAATAAAAATTTAAGTGTTTTTTAATGACTAGAATCAGAATTTAAGCATAAGGACAGAAACCCTAAATTTTTGTTTCTGTTGACCGGTGTTATGGGTTGTTTGTCATATTAAGTAGGGTATAGAAAATAAACAATTCTTGTATTGGTCGACTTTTTTCATATTTAGTAGACCGCGATTTTTAAGGAGTAACCTAAAAATGATTTCATTCAACTAAGCATTAAATCTACAATTCCTTGCCAATTTGAAAATTAAGTCACCCTGTATCTACTCGTAATGGAAAAACGAAGAAATAGGCTTTATTTACGATATTACCTTTATTTACCTCCTAAATGACAGAGTAACGTATTTTCTGACCTACTTTCAAACTTTTTCTTTAATTATTTCAAACTTCTTTAGAAGACAAATATGTATTATGTAATCATAAAAGTTTAATAGGAAAGCCAAATTTCAAAGCGTAAGCCAGAGTTTTCCTTGCATCAATTTATTAAACCTAAGAAATACCTTTACATAAATTAGTTATGTCTGTTAAAACATTGCGTATAGTTTGTCTTATGGTTAGGGTCTTAAACTAATTTTTTGTTAGTGTCATATTTTATTAAATCATGATTTACACCTTTTTCATAATTTTCCAAGTATTAATAAAATGCAATAATATATGTTTGTCAAATATGTTTAAACACAAAAATGTAAAACCAGGTAAAATATCTAAAAAGCTGGGTAAAAAATGATTCAAAGAATATGATACCACAAAAATATTGTTTGTTTATTTTATGTGAAAATTTAGATATTGGATCCTTATTTACTTTTAAAACGTTTTTATTTTATTATTACAAATCAAGGCAGTTTTGTCTTGGTCCATTTTCACATTTTTGTTGTTTTTAAAGCCCATGTCCAAAACAAATTTTTTAACGTAAATATTTTTTTTGTTAAGCAAAGCAGTTGTCATATACGACTTGCTTTAACATTATTTGTTCTATTGTTCAATTTATCCGTGAGCATGCTGTATATAATTAGATAAAAGAAAGAAACGCAACAAAACAATAAAATGAAACTCATTAAGTCAGCAGGTGGGGCAAATACCCTTGGCAGCGGTATTACTAAACTAATATTTGTGTTAAATCAGACTCCCCTAATGATACATCAAACACACAACATGCAACGTGCCACGTAAGAATAATACCGCGCATACCATATAAAATCCTTATAATATTAGCTACCTCCTGTGGTTGGATAATGCATGTGTTGCGCGACATCAGCTGCATGCAATATTTTGGCATGCAACAGTATTTATGGTTTGTGAAAAATAAACAAATATTTATATATTTTTTTGGCACAAAATCCTTCGGTTACAAAATCGCAAGAATTGCCAAGCTAACACTAACTCTCTCTTTCTAGAACACGCACAAATTTCAACGACTCTGGTAGCAGTTACATTTAAGCGCATGTATCCTCCTGTAAAGAAAATTTTATTACCATAAAAAAACATTTAATTTTTGTAGAAAAAATAGGTCACAAAAAATACTATTTAGAGTACCTACTTAGTAGCCGGAGGATTATCAAAAAAAAAAAAAATGCTAGCCTTATCTATACATTTTTTCTTGTGATAATTCCTAATTTTAGTTCTTTGGTTTACATATGTTTAGTTTTTTTAAATATAAATACGAATTTGTTCCTATAATTTTGTTAATAATTTTGCTATTATATTGTTTAGCCAGTATTTGAAGAGTCCTTCATTGATGTTAAAGATAAGGCTAGCAGATTTCAACCAGTTATTAAGTTTTAAAGACCTACAATCTGTCCCTAACCCTGCTAGCCCTATCTATAACATGTTAATCTAAATTTTTTTATTGATTATCTAGTTTCATATCTTTGCATGTACATTTGTACATGTTAGCAAAATGTAACTTAGCGTTTTCAATAATATTTTTATTAATTTAATATAATTAGAAAAAAGCACTAGCACCCGGTGTTACCAATAGGTCGCTTTTCTAAGTACAAACTGTGCTTGGGGTCGTTAGACGTTATTAATCAAAAGGGACCTGATATGTTAATGGGGTATGGCCGATAAAAATTACAATTTTTAAAAATAAATATAACAATTTGTGTTTATGTATTAATAATTTTAAGTTAAATTTAGTATAACAATTATTTTTTTGTATTGATAACAAGTTTATACTAAAATTTATTTAACATCGTAGAAGATACATAAACACAAATCATTATTTTTATTTTCTAATTTTTAAAGGCACAAAAGCAATTGTTCTTACATTATATTATATTAAGTTGCTGTTTTTATGACAACTACGATGAATTGCGACGTTAGCCATTTAGTATCAAAAAGATCATTTACTTACCTAGTAATTACTTGTGTTTTTTTTTTTATAATAATGTAAAACAGGGCCGTGTTTTACATCTTTGAATACGCTTTAAAATACTGAATTTAAAAATATTATAATAGTGATTTAGTCCTATTTTGATTTTTGCTTACCTAAAAAATAATGCTTAGAGCCCTCCATTGAAAAGGTTAAAAAGATAAAATTGATTTTGTTTTTTTTATGAAAGTAAGTAAAGTTTGAGGAGTGATTTAAAATGATCATGGCGCTCAAGATAAAAAATTAAAATTTAATTTAAAAATAAAATTTAACCAAATTTGTTTTAAAATGGTGTATTCCAACTGAAAATGGTCTGTAGAATTTAAATAAAGGACAATATACAGGGTGTGTCATTTAAAAATGAAAGGTTTCAATTATTACTGTTAAAACCGAAAGTCATAAGTTTTGCCAGTATCAAATAAGAAATAAAAAATAGAACCAAAAAGTAATCTCTTGGGCAACCGGTGTTTTTATCTTTGGACAAACCACGAAGGCTTAAAGCCTAAATACTAACGTACCGTGGGTGTCTTAGGCGAGGTAAGACCTCCGCGGGCAGCAGGTTCCACAATCTAGAAACTCTAGGGATAAAAGAACGAACAATGTGAGAAGTTCGGGGCCTGTCCAGTTGGACCATATAGGGATGCATACGCGCGGAACCACGAGTTTCTCTGTGGGGAACCGTGAGTGGAGGAACTATACTGGACATTTCTGTATGTCTGTATTCTGTATGTTCTGGTGTGTATCATATTTTAATTTTAGATTTCAGTTTTTACGTTTCGATCCTTAACATGTTTTATGTTTTATTGGACATGTCCCTTTTACAACAAACGCTTTTCAATTTTCCTTAAGGCAATTTAGCTTAAGCATAGATTTAGACTTTACATTGTGGTATAATTTTTTTCTTCGTTTTGAACCATGTGACTAGACACAAAATAAGTCATTAACCAAACCTTAACATCATATTTTCATTATTTAAATATTTATAAATGAAAACCTTAGAGCATTCTTTCTTATTTATTACGTAATCATATAGAATTAGTTTTATATTCAAAAATTTCTTTTTTTTCTCATATATAAAATGATATTTTTAGAAACTCTATAAAATTTTACTATAATAGCTAAACGTCTCAGTAACTCCTGCTTTCGTTTCTGCTAGTAAACGGTGATAATTTAGTTGAGCTTCTAGTTAAATGGTTTTGTCGGATTTAGCAGCATCCACCTTAGTAAGATATGCATATCGAATCTGTATTTCCGTAAACTTTATGGCTAAATCAGCTTTTATAACTTAATTTAAAAAGTAAGTTCAGGCTTTGGGAAAGAAGCGCATAAAATGGCAATAAACAGTAAAAGAGTCGTTTGGTATATATAAGTTTGCGACAGAATTTTGTGGGTAATATAGCCAAGGCTAATTTAAATTTAAATTATTTTACAGGGTGGCCGTACAATACGTCTATACGTACAAATTTTAAATTTTTAGACAGTATTTTGGAAAAACTAGTCAGATGGTCCAAAACGAAGAATAAAATTATACCACAATCGGCAATATACATTGCAAAATTAAATTATAAATGGGGAAATGGCCAAGAGTAAAGTACCTTTATTTTTAAAAATTAATCAAAATTGTGCAAAGAAATTTTGTAAATAATTTTAAACAAATAATTTTTACATCATATACTGGATGAAATTTTGTTTTTCTATTTTCTTCTTTTCATTATTATACAATTCGTTGTTATCATTAACCGCGTTATTTGTTATTGCCTCGAAGAGACACATAGAAAAGTTCCTATAAAATTTTTCCGTTTAAGCCCCCTGCGGAGATATGAACCCCTAAAGGAGGCAGCTAGAAATCGATTTTTCGTGAATAACTTTTAAAGCGCTCTGTATAATTTGATAGTATTTTAGTACGATGCATACTAGTAAAGACCTCTTAAAATAGTGCCCTTAAAACTTATGTCGCTTCTTTAGTTTGCCAGGGACGGACTAGTTTTTGCACATTATTGATAATATTTTTTACGCCCTGTATGGTGAAGACACAAAAAATATGTTTTTGGGTAGTTTAAATCTTTTGCTAAAAAAAGGTACTCTTGTTTGACATCGATAAAATAAGCCGTTTTCGAGTAAAAAATTATTTTAACAACATTTGCAACAAATTCCTGACCTGCTACGAGAGGACTTCAATACTGAATCAAAAATTATAAATTACATCGAAAATAAAATATTGTATTATTAAACAAAAATAAACTCTTATTGTTAAAATGATTTTTTACTCGAAAACGGCTCATTTTATCGATATCAAACAAGAGTACCTTTTTTTAGCAAAAGGTTTGAACTACTTAAAAACATATTTTTGTGTCTTCACCATACAGGGCGTAAAAAATATTATCAATAATGTGCGAAAACTAGTCCGTCCCTGGCAAACTAAAGAAGCGACATAAGTTTCAAGGGCACTATTTTAAGAGGTCTTTACTAATATGCATCGTACTAAAATATTATCAAATTATACCGAGCGCTTTAAAAGTTATTCACGAAAAATCGATTTCTAGCTATCCCCTTTAGGGGATCATATCTCCGCAGGGGGCTTAAACGGAAAAATTTTATAGGAACTTGTCGTGTTATTTTCATCTGTTCCATACGTGTGCGAGAGATTTCCCACATTTTCCCGGACACCCTGTATATTTTTTTCAGCCATCGGCTATGCGTCTTTTGTATCTATATACTCTTGACAATACAACCATATTGTAAATAGGGTTGAATTAGATAGTGATTTGACCATGCCTAGAAATGATTTTTAAATTTTCACGTAATACCATACATCAAATAAAAATAAGTCAATTTATATAATATTTGTTTTAAACTTTAAAAAAATTTAAATTTATTTTTATTTAGGAAATACAGCGCAGAACCTTTTTTGTAAAATTAAGTAAATCCTTTACAGAGGACACTGGCAAAAAACGATGTATTTTTTGTACGTCAAAAATGTCCTTTAATGCAGAGAAATGTGTTTGAAAGTTTGGTTATTGGTAAAAAGGTATTATATAAAACTATTGTTTTTTTCTCAACCCTCTAGCCACCAAGGCCTCCATCCCAAAATTCTTCTATGTAAAGGGGGCTCTTGACGAGTTCTTTATAACCCTAGAATATAAAGTCAATGACTTCACCTACTACAAAATGACGGTATATTAAATATTACCCAATTACCTGATTGGGATGGCCGTATTCCCGAAACTAATAGTTCGTTAGATGTACTTAATGTGGTATTTTTGAAAGCTCTTTTAAAAAATCTTTTTAATGGTAATACTAGTAGTAATATAGCTGGATAAAAAAAATATTTTTTATGAAGCACCCTGTATATTAAATTACCAATAAAAGATCTTTAAAACAGCTTAAATAATACCACATGAAGTATGTCTTACTTTATTAGTTTCGAAAATATGTCCATTTCAATCGGGTATTTGGGTAAAGTACCGCCATTTTGTAGTAGGTAAAGATATTGACTTTATATTCTAGAGTTATAAAGTACTCTTAACGAGCATTAAAATGGTGTATTACTCGATCCCATATTAAAATTTTTGGGTTGGGGGCCCTGGTGGCTAAAATGTTTAAGGGGCGCCGTCCAATTTTTTTAAAAACGTTGCCCCTTAATATATATTTTGACGTGTTTTGGCGATTTTCTTAAATCTGTCTCTTTTCGCAGATAACTGAGTGGTAACTTGTTATATAAACACCCTGTATACTGAAAATTGTCGCCGAGTCGGCTTAACGACTCATGTGTTTTGCACTGCTTTGTCGCCGACTCGACAAAATCGCTCTGTTTGTTATGAGCTTAAAACAGACGGAGCGGTTTTGCCGTATCGGCTGTAGAGTCGGCAACGAAGTGGTGCAAAACACACAAGTCAGCGAGCCGACTCGTCGACGTCTTTATGGTATTTGAAATATACAAACAGACCACCTATCGGCGCGATTGCTGCGTCAGCCAGCAGTCGCGGCTCGCCGACTCGTATGTTTTTCACCACTTTGTCGCCGACCCGACCGAAGACTCGACAAAAACCGGTCCGTCTGTTTTAGGCCTTATTATATTACAAAACAGACGACCAGTCGCCGCGATTGCTGCGACGGAAAGCAGTTGCGACTAACCGACTCGCCTTGACTGGGGGAGTCGAGAAAATTAATATTTTGTTGAGAACAGAATAATATTATGCATGGTTAAGCGCATTTTTTATTGATTTTGTTACAATAATACATTAGTAATAAAGGGATTTCAATTTTAAAGGGTAAGAAACAAATGAGTATATTAGGTCTTATTCCAGGGAGTCAAAAATGGATATTTTGGTTTCCCGGCTGGGGAGTAAAGGCATGCGCACATACGTCGTCATCGAACGGACGACGGTACGGATCAAAAAAAAATAGTTTTGGTCAAATTAAATGACATACACCCACATGGGAGTCATGGGTAAACCATGGGTAATTATTAAAAGTTAACGCCTTTTCACCCATGGCATAAAACTACTTGGTTAAAACCCTTCGGTAGAAATCGGCTTAAATTCTTGTCAAATAACGCAATTTTTAACCTGTATCGCACATATGAAATGGTAATGGCCGGATTTTAATTCAAGTTGCTATATTCTCACGGAATGTTTTTAAATTTTTTAAATTGCTGGTGCAAATCGCCCGCACATAGGTGCACTGCTTCATTTAATTTCATTAAAATCAGTTTGTCCGTTCCGTACTGTCCGTCCGATGCCGACGTATGTAAGCGTACCTTAAATGTAACCCACAAATTTAGATTCTTTATAAAGGTAGGCTAAATGTTTGGCATGATACTTTTTAAAATTCGGTAACTTAGTCACTCTAGGACGTCACAAAAATGGCTGACGGGCAAAAATCGTAATTAACCATTCTAGTCTAGTTTTGTGTGGAGGAAATAAAAGTATAATAGAAATTCTGATTTACCATAAATTTAAAATCATTGTTTAGTTTTATTTAATACTTTATTAAATTCGGTAGTTTAATTAACTTATTACGTTAAAAAGACAGTCAACGTGCTTAAAGTATGGTTTACCAGTCTAAAGTCTGAATTTATTTGAAAGAAATAGGAGTATTATACAAATTTTTATGCAGCGTAAACCCAGGATTATTTTTTTGGGATTATATTTTGTAAAATTTATACCGAATAACGTCAAAAGGTTGGCCGCTGGGCAGATATAATGTAGGTCCAAGATAAGGACTAGGCGTTTTTAATATTATTGCTTTAAAATCTGATATTGACTTAAAAAAAATTGAATTTAAAAACAAATCCTACATTTAATTTAAAATTAAAATGTATTCTCATTTTATAATACAGACTGTTCACAAATGGGGTTTTAGATGAGGACAAACGGATAAAAAAATGTTTTTGAGAAGAAGTTATTCTTAAAAAAATGTTTGTTTGTAACAAAAATATGATTCACAAAAAGAAAATATTGGCTTTGTATACAGGGTACGAAAAAACTTAAAAAGCATGGTTTGTCTCCAAGAGTAAATTAACTTTATTTTTATTTTTTAAGGAAAATATCATTAAGAATTTTTTTTCCTTAGAATCGCATTTTAAATTACTTTATTCATTTTACAGGGGCACCAAAAAGTTTTATAACACTAATTTTGGTATTATCAAAAAAAAATTATTTGAAATTCATACATAACACAATTTTTTAACTGTAAACAAAGTCGATTAAGACGTTTTCGCCAAATTATAAAGTTAGATAAAATTTTGTTTTATTTTTATCGGTTTAGAAACTTTATTCTAAATATGACATTTTGCCTTTAAAAATGATTTTTTCAGTAAAATTAATAATAAAAAAGTTTTTATTATATTGATCCTGGCTCTATGCAAAATTAAAATTTGTAAGAGACTTTTACTCTTTTCTCACTCTCACTCTACTCATAAAACTAGACTTTTGACTGGTTATTTACGATTTTCGTCCGGCGACCATCTTTGTGACGTCCTAGTGCCTCTAAGCTACCGAATTTTAAAAGTATTATACCCAACAGTCACCCTACATTTATGAAGAATCTAAATTTGTGGGTTACACTTCCACTTACTTTCCAGGCAGGAAACCGCACATGCCCTCTGGCTCAACGCCTATAAGCAACAACAAAATTTGTAATATTAATGTTTTTTTAATGTTTTCTACATCAAACAATAAAGTATTTATATTATTTAGATTTCTTTACGGCAAAAATATGTGTTAGCTTTAACTGTACAAATATACATTTAACCTATTTTAAGGCAAATTTTCGCTTACACCTTTTTGTTATTACGTCTTCTTGTGCTTTTTTTTGACCAATATATATATGTGAGTATGATATTACCGGTAATTTACTCCTGGGATAAAAACAATAATTACTATAAATTTTTAGTTAATCCAATCATTATGTAACCTAAGGAACAAGTCTTTTAAAAAGAAATTTTATCTTACTTTTCATTTATTTGGCCCTTTAAAACTTACGTAGATAAGAATATATCTTTTAGTTCACATGAAAAATGAAGAAAAGAATAAATATGGAATATCCTAAAAATTCTATATTGTTTTAGTGTTCCTTATATGAATATGTCCTTGCGTATTTTAGTTTCGATGTTGTCTTAAACGAAAGCGAGCAGTGTGTTATTTTTGCTAAAAGGTATTTTTGTTCCAAAGGGAAACACAAACGAATGCAGGGTCTGACAGAAACACTCGTTTACGGAGAAAATCATTTAAAATTTGATTTTGCCTGTTACGCCCGAATTGACGACAGTTATGGAAATTTTTCTTGTTTAAATAGAATAGTCAAACTGCAATATGGATTTTTGAAAATTGTGGAATAAAATGAAATTTTGAGATTAAACAAATTTTCCGTCCTTCTTTAAGGCTATTTTTTATGTGATTTTAACAAATTTATTAAGTAATTTATTATTTATTATTTATACTAAATTAATTATAATAAATTCACGTAAATAACAAAAAAGTGTAATTTTTAAAATAATTTTACCTTATATATTAAGATTCACATATCCAATTCGTTCTTCATTTTTTTCTAAAAAACATTTTCTTAGCCACTTTTTTAACAAATTGGTAATTGTTAGATGAGTTTATTTAAGCAAGGTCTTAATAAAATCATCCTTAATGATTTTTTCTAACAGTTTTTAAATTATTTTTAAAATATAGTTGTATTGAACTGAAAAAAGTAACGTTAATTTTTGTAAAAGTAATCAGAACACCACTTTGTTGTTATGTATTTCAATTTTAAATTAAATATATGTTTTGTCTAGACAAGCCACTATAAAATGGCGTACATTAGACCAAAACTATACAAAAAAAAAAATATGTGAATATTAAGGTTCAAAACGGCACAGTAAACAATTTCTTGGTCAAAACATTAATCGGTAAATAAGATCATAGGGTCAATAGTGTTGTAGACATCAAAACAAACAAATACAAATTTGAGGGCAACCAAGGAAAGCATAAGTAAAAAACTTACCAAATATGATTTTTTCCATCTTCAAATGCCACATATTAAGAAAGAAGGATATACTCCTTGACACTATACTTACTGGTACAATTGTATTGATAGTTGGTGATTTAGTTTTTAAGTGACTTTTATAAGATAACCTGTAACGCCATCTGAGTTACGTACGTGACGTATTTACTTAAGAAGAAATACGTTGCCACACTAATCATACGATAAAATCTGAAATTATTAAAAAATATTCATGCAACCAATAAAGTTTATAAACAAACTAAAAAAGTTTTGTTTATTTTAAAAATAATTTGCGATATTTTACAACGGTTTAGCGTATCATGGCAGTTTTTAATGGCAATGTTATAAAGAATAAATAATAATTTAATATGTTGTGTTGTCTAATTCCTTGACGGTCGCTGCAGAAAAAATATACGTCATATTATTAAATTGCCCAGAAACTAGAAATACAGAACCTATAAATGTAAAATATTTAAAAGGTCTTTGTGGAAACAAATTCCTGTATTTATTTTTTGTCAGAACGCAAACTCTTTTAGTAAAAAATTACAAAAATATTTATTTGATGTGGGAAATCGAATTGAAAATGCGATACGACATATCAATATTCTACTCCAGAGGCTGAATGCAAACTTTTGATCCTGCTGAACAATGTATACCTGTAGCGACAAGAAAAATAACTGTTTTCTTTAGGGCTCCAAAGAAACAGTTTTGATTTGAATTTTGAGATACTTTCTTTAAAATATATTTGTGCTAGGTAGGCAAACCCTGTTACTGAAGTTTTAGATTTTTAAAGATTTATAAAAGATGCACAATAATTTAAATTCAAAATTCTAAATAAATATGGATACACTTCTAGAATTGTAATTACCTCTAAAGGCAAAAAAAAGGTGCCAAAATCGTTATAAACACACCATCTAATACATGTTAAATGCTGTTACCTTCTTTTTTTATGTTTTTAGAAAAACTAATAAACATTTTTTAGTACAATAATAGCATAGGTAATTTTTTTTTGCTATTTTACAACCGCAAAAGTACTTTTGGTTCAATCTTTGATACAAAGTGCATTGACATGCTGTTGTTTTGTACCATAGAAATAGGAAAAGAAATTAATAAAATTAATAATGCTTTTTTTCTTTTTTTTTTTTTTTTGAAGCAGTAGCAACTTTACTGCATTTTGTTTTTTAAATTTTAAAGTTTTTCAAGACCAAGAACGACTATAATTTAATATATTAAAAAAAATTATTTAGATTTGAGACAAGCAGCAGATTTTTTTTTTTTTTTATTTCTGAAACAAGCAGCAGAATATTATTTTTTTATTTCTTTTTCACTAATTTAGGCATTTTTGTCTTAGTAAAATGCGTAAATAAACTAGTTTAAAAAGTAATAAAATTATTTCCAGTATCAGTTTTAATTTACAAACTAGTTGTTTTAACATATTAATTATTGCAGATATAAAAACCAATTAATACTACCTCACAATGTTTACCCGTAGCGATAAGAGCAATATTTAATTTTTGAGTGCTTTACAAAAAACGGTTTTAGTTAATAGTTTTTCTGGTCGTACTAAAATCTACATATTTTAAATACATTTTGTAACCTCTGAAATGCATAATTGCTCTAAGTAGAAGGCATCTGTTTGCTACGTACTTTTCGAGCCACGGCCGGGAAAACTTTTTCCGGATACTTCTTTTATTTTCGCCATTCATACAATATACAAGTATTATACCGAAATTAAAAAATTATGATGTGTATATTTAATAAACTAAACAAATAATATTTAATTACAACGTAATGTTGACATTTCCCAATTTTTAAAGTTGAAAGTGTCACTTTTCTGACTTTAAAGGTGCTCGCTCACTTAGACGGCCCGTCGCGCCGAGAAAAATTCGCCCACTTAGGCGATGCATTGAAGGAGAATTCTGCCAGCCTGCCAATAAATATGGCGCATTTATATCGGCGGGGTTCTACTTAATTACATGTAAACTTTTCCTGCGAATTTATGTCTCGCCTTCAATGCATCGCCTAAGTGGGCAAGCACCTTTACTTTCGGCCCATAGGGGAAAAGTTAACTAGCCCTCCGTAAGCCGAAAGTAAAAGTCAGCCTAGCAACAGTGGCAAAAATTAAAAAGTTTGCCAGCATTATATCTTTTCTGATATTTTGGGCATATTTGTGACACTTTACGCGCGATAAATGTCTAGTAACGTATATTATTTAACAAATATAAAATCATTTTGTTGAGTTAACACATCTTACAATAAAAAAAAAGAGTTAAATAGAAATGTAAAACAAAGTTGTAAATAAAATAGTATACGAATCTGGATAAAAATTTTATTAACTGTCTGGAAAAATGTCTACCTAGTAATAAAACACTTCATTTCGGTATGTAGTGTACTATTTTGTTGCGATCGGACGAAGATCTACATATTTCCAATATGTTATATTATTTTTAAATGAATGTTTTTTTTGTAATAGTAAAAGACATTACTAGGCAAGAACTTTTTCGGCCATGGCCGGGAATATTTTTCCGGAAGCTAAAATATCCAATGCTTTAAATATTTACTGATGACATTTGTTAAAATTTACCAAACATACACGACAATGTAATACTATAATAACGTATTATACAGAGATCAAATAATTATAATGTTTATATTTAATAAACAAAAAAGCATATTCTATACTTCATAAAATTAACATTCAAGAACCATGTTGATCAAAGAATAATTTTATGTGCAACTGGTGGAAAAAGCATATTTCCGGACTCTTGGTGGTTCTAACTCCACCATCGGCCGAAAATATATTATACCTTATTTTTAAATTACACACTAAAATCTCTTTCCAATGACGTATTACAACATATTGCTTATTTTTAAGATGGCGGCACAGATCATTAATTAAAAAGTTTCCGTTATTCGAATGTCGTCAATAAATGATCTATGGTCGCCATCTTGAAAATAAACAATATGTTGTGATACGTCATTACAAAAAAAATTAGTGTAGAATTTCCATTTAAAATGTTTGCCAAATTTTAAATTTTCTCTCTCGTTAATTACATTAAAAACTAAAATTTCGAAATCTAAGTAATTTATTAAAGAAAATGAACACGTTTCTACCTGTAAAAGTAAAATGGGCCATTTTTTTGTTTTTAAAGCCTACTTAGCAAAAAAATGTATTCAAAACAGAAATAATGGAGGCACTTGATTTCATTTAAAAATCTTCTCTAGCCGCCATTTCGAAAACAAACACCCTGCATGATATCTCATTAAAAGGGAATTTTATACAGAATACAGATATAGTAAAAAAAAGAGGCATTTGTTTTTAAAATAAGAAAGTAAATGGTACTTCCGGTTAAACCGAAAGTGATTTGGAGGTTGTAATAATGTCAAAAATGACAATTTTTGTGATACTATTACAGTAAAAATTTTATTAGTTCTTCTTAAAAACTAAAAAGTGGGGGTAACAACACCCTGTGTCACCTGGTATACTTCCTTTAAAATATATTTTGCTAGGTATCTAAAAACTATTACTAATGTTAATAGATACTGTATAAGCAATAGCTAAAGGCATGTCGGCCAGTAAAGCAACAAGAAAGGATGTACGTAATTTATCTAATACAAAATATTTACATGCCTGTATTCACGTTAGACTGTCTCTTTTACTCAAATTGCCCATGTGTGATGTTATTTAGCTGATCCGGTATGTAAGTTTTATTTTTTTTTATAGTCAGGGCTTAAAATAAAATAAACAATAATAGCTTCTACAAACATCATTAACCAAAAACATGCTTAATTTATCACTTCAGAAATAAAAGGAGTAATAAAAAATGATAAAGTATTACAAAGAAAACCACTTTATTATAATAGTTATGACCAACCTAACAGAATGAGTCAATGTAGCCCTAAAGCAAGCCTAATGGTAATGTGTTTGTTTTCTAACGAGCCATTAACAGAAATCCATTTATTACAAAATAACCCAATTAATTTTCTAGACTTCTACGATCATTATCGTTTTTCACGTTATGTCCAGAAAGCAAGGAGTTTTTGTGCTAAATATCGAGCGTTTATTAAAAGAAAGTCATAAGAAATCGTATAGTATTAAGTTAAAAATGCGAAATGTCCTTTAAATTAATTTGTTTTTGAAACCAAAAGCCAAATTTTTCAGCAACTTCGTAAAAAGTTTTCCTGTACCAAATTAAATATATTTTTTTAATGATCCTCTGATTACCGAGACCTCTTAGCGCTACTTTTCTTTGTTTACTTGTCACTTTTTTCTATCAAAACAAAATATTTAGGGTTTTTCACAACTTATCCGACAAACATTAGGGGCTAATTCTAAAAGAAAAATATTATTTAATAATTTTTAAACTACAGGGTGTTAAAAATTTAAAAATAAATGTTATTTATATTACCTTTTATACCAATTTTATATATTAAAAAATTAAGGACGTCTCCTATGCACCAAGAGACATTTTTTGGCATAGAAGACAAAAATTAATTTTAACCAGTGTCGTTCATTAGGGGTTTAAGGTCAATATTTTTTAATAAAAATACTACGCCACTGCATTTTTCTAAAGTAAAAAATCACATTTAGTTTGACACAGATTTGTATTCCTGACTTTTTTATTTGATGCACGGTTTTTGCGTAAATAAATAAAAACCATTCCTTGGCATGGTTTAGTCCCTATCCAATTAAAGAATAAATATCAAAGGTAACTTTTCACTGTGGAATTTGATATTATTCATACAAAATGACCGTACCGGGAAACGGTTTTTGTTCATTTACGCAAAAACTGTGCATAAAAATACAGTTGCGTACCATTTTTTAATAAAAATATTTAACTTAAACTTTCCGTGGAGGACACTAATAATAATTAATAGTTTAAAAAACTTAAAAAACACGCTTTTATATGCAACCGAACTAACAATTAGAAAATAATTTTTCATTAAAAACAATATTGTCATTTCATAGTAAAAAGCGTGGGGTGCATTTTACTATTTTTTCATAACTTTTCCATCATAGATATTTGCAAATATAATAATTATAACATTTAATATATTTATCACCCCACGCTTTTTACTATGAAATGACAATATTTTTTTTAATGAAAAATTATTTTCTAATTTTTAGTTCGGTTGCATATAAAAGCGTGTTTTTTAGTTTTTTAAAACTATTAATTATTTTTTATTTTTTAGTTTCTGCTACTCTTGACAAAATGGCGAAATTTTTTTTAATGAACAAGAGTGGCAAATTTTAAAATTTTTTCCAACAGATTGCAACTCACTAAAAAATTTCTTCTTCATTAAGTAGCAAAGTTTGAAATTTTGCCAACAGATGGCAATCCAGGCAATGTTTGGACCGTTGCCAATATATTGCAACCCACTAAAAATTTCTTCTTCATTTAATAGCAAAGTTTGAAATGTTGCCAACAGATGACAACCTAGGTGTTGTTTTTATAATATAATGGAATTTTTTTTTCCTGGCGATCCAAAAAAGATAACGGGATACTGTTTGCAGATTATTGCATTGTCATGTTTCCTTAATACGTGTGCAAAGTTTCAAAGAAATCGAATAGCTGGAAGTTGGTTAAAATTAGGCTCAAAGATTCCGTTACATAGCCAGATAGTTACAACCCAAGTTAATAAAAGCGAGTTAAAAATTAAGTTTTTTCTTGTATGCCAAAGAATTTCCTTTAGTACATAGGAGGCTTCTACCAATTTTTTTCAAAATATCTATATATATAAGTTATTATATATTTTTTTAATTATTATTTTACCACTTTGTAGCTCCAAAACTAAGACGTTTAGGACATATTTCATAAAAAGTTTTTTTATATTTTTTATTGTAGAATTATCCCTTAAAATTTGTCGGATAAGTTTTAAAACACCCTGTATGATGTGCACATTTAAGGGGGTCTTCAACAAGTGATACCTACATACGCTATTTCGTCTAGTTTTGGTATTCTACATGGGTTTATTAAATACCTAGCGACTAATATTGGATAACAAAGTAGTGACGTTAAGCCAACTTTGGTACTCTCTATGTTTTGTCAAATTCCACACCATAACTTGTGAGTCAATGGATAGTTTGGTATGCCATATACAGGGTGATTTTTCCTGGATATTTAGTTGGCTGTGAAACAAGTAAACTGGTATGATTTAAAATTTCTTTTCCTTTTGTAACGGCCTTTTCCATAAATATTTTAACTCTCCAATACTCGTGATACTCAGTTCATGTAAAAACAATTATTTATGGGCATAACGTATAGGCGTTGTGTCCAAATGGCAACAAATTTGTTTTTTAAAAATATAGCAAGGGTATATGCAATAATGGTAAAATTTTCGATAACCTTTGAATAGTAATGTTCATCGTTTTTGGCTTAGATTAATTTAAAGCATTATCTTAATTTCGCTTGTAGTAAACCTAGTAGGTTAATTGATTTTAGCTTGTAAATTGTTGGTTTTCGTTACGTATTTAAATTAATTTAGTTGGTTTGTTAAAGCATAACACATTACAAATACTATTAATGTATGGTTAAATATTTTAAAAAGTTTTAAAAATAGAAACTTAAATATTTTAATTTGAATGTGGTGAAGTTAAGGGTGGGGGAACCAAAAAGACCACTGGAACTTAGAATTAAAAAACACAAAAACTTACAGAACGAGGTAAAACGTCGTGATCAGGAGTGACAGAACATGAATAATCAAAACGTCACCACATACAGTGGTCAAAAGCCAAAATTATTCATAAAAATGATCACTAAAAAAATAAAAAAATAAAAAAGCTGCTGTGAGTATAGGCAACAAAAATGTATAGGGTTTATCAATGAGAGCGTCAGAACTTGCTACTGTACCAACATTGCTTAGAATTATGTCACAAAACTGTCACAGTTGTGTTCAGTATCGTCTGGCAAGTCACAATAAGATATACGATTCAAAAACGAGAAGGAATTGATAAAAAATGGTTAATTAAAATTTAATTATTTAAATATATAATCAAAATGCGGGTAATTTTGAGAAATGGTAATGTGAACTAGCCGCTAAGATCGTGTGATTTCTCACCCTTAGACTATTTTTTGTGGGGCTACTTTAAATTTCCAGTCTACGAAAATAAACTACGAACAATTATTCGTGACCTCAAGAAGAATATGGTACATGTACCATTACAAATTTACTGTGTGAATTAAAAAAGTAATCATAAATTGAGACCAAGAATTTATTTAGCTAAACAAAGTATAGGAGAAAATTTAAACAATAATATTTCAAAACCTAATGCTATAAATTTCTATTTTCTATAAATTAAAAATAACTTAGTTTTACTTGTTCTTATTACTTTGTGTAATTTTAAAGTTCTGACCCTCTTATTAGTAGACCCTTTATTGAGCAAGCCTTGTATTGATATACCAAATATTAGCAGCCGTTGCTAAACCCTGAAAAATCGGTCAAACTTCGATGTGCAACGCACAGTATACCGGGTGTTTCACACAGATGGTTCCCCCTATAACTTTTGTACCTTTAAAGATAGAGACATTAAGTTTATTACTTCTGGTTTGATCGGAAATTACTACCACTTTTAAGTTTTAAATGTCTTCCTGGTATATTCTATCTAATTTTTATGTGTGTCCAAAACAAAAATTAATTTTCCTTTGATTTTAAGGCCTTTCAAGGCGGAGTTAAAGTTTGCAAAATCCTCTTTATGGTCATAACTTCTTTTTAAAATAAAATGGGTGTGTCGCGTTAGCAGAAAGCATTTTATTTCGAATAATTTGGTACCACATAGGCGGTATTTCGGAAAAGGTTTTTGTCCAAAAGCATGTAGAAAAATGATTCTAAACCAATTATTATACTAAATGATGATATCAATATTTACCAACATTTGGTATTTATTATGTGTTCTGTGGAAAAATACCTCGGTATAAAATACTTTTTTCACGACCGTTAAAAAAATGCTGTCTCTTTAATCGTTAACATGAAGTTAAAATACTCCGTTCTAGTACACTATTTAAAGTATTAATAAAAGTAACTTTTTAAAACACTTGGTGTTTTGTTTCGATGCCTACTACAATAAACTTAAATATAAATATATGCAATGTAACAGAAAACGCGTCATTAACTGAACCAAATGGTTAAGTTACCCTTAATTTCGTCATTATTTCTTTTAGTTTATGTGTCACTAGTTTTAAAATTTGACAGTTTGCAAATAAATTTAATAGAAATTCTTGAAAATTAATGGTAATAATGAATTTGGATGACTAAGAAATTGAAAAGGAATTTATACTATTTTAGTATTATTTCTACAAAAAGTAAGTACATACAATTTTTTTAAATTAAATAATAAATGCATAGTTATGAAGAGGATAATTGTCTGTTAAAAAATAGGGAGGCTGTGATTTTTTGTTCCAATATAATAGCTGTGCTGCAAAAACTAAAACTAATATGTTTAGATAAATAAAACATGTATAAAATGGTATTTTGAGAAATTTTTATACGGTTGTAAAAAAATATAGTATGTAATACATGCATAAGTGGTTTTTTTACTCATGAAATTACAGTACTCGCCTAACGGCTCGTACTGTCAAACTTCCCATTCGTAAAAAAAGTCACTTAATGTACTTGTAATATAAATTAGTATTTTAGGATATGCTAACAAGCCACCCTCGTTCAATTTAAAAAGAAGCAGTTATGACCATAAGTAGGATTTTGCAAAGTTTGACTTCAAACTAAGAAGTGGTTAAAAAACAAAACACGAATAAATTCATTTTTCCAGGGCTATTTGATTTAAAACAAACCATTTTAGCTTAATCATGGCATTCTAAATTTTATCTAAATTTTACCAGTAGAAATGTGAAAATGACATTAAGGGGTCGTTGTATTCAAAATGTTATACTCTATGGTGCAATTTAAAATTTTAAAGTAGCAGTAATTTCTGGTTAAACCCGAAGCAATAAAAACACGTGAATTGATTAACAAATCCAAATTTATGTCAAATAATGATACAACAATTTTTTTTCCTTAAAAAGTAAGTCATAGTTTCTTAAGAGTAGTTTTAGTTATCACTTAAAAATGGTTGGAAATAGCTATCATCCGAAACGTCATTTATCAGTTAAAAATGAAGACAATGAAATTTCAAGAAAATAGTATTATTGAAAATAAATTAATTCTGTTGTCTGGAGAAAAATAAGTGCCCAGTTTTAAGGCTCCACTTGCCCTAATAAATTATATTTTTTAAAAAAATTCTATATATGTGTATTACTTACTAACTAACAAAACGCTACCAAACCGAAAACATGCCTGGGTTAACCCCGAATTTTGTTTTTATTTTCCATCAAAGAAGAATTTACTTTGACAAAGAATAACATGGAGCTTTATTTGATGTAAAGAAGTAAACTGGAGCTACGGTTCTACATCAGCATTTCAACTTTTACGCTAAAGAAACATTTTAATAATAATTAATTAGTATTTATTATTTAGTTTTATTAATACAGTTTATGTTTTTCTCAGAATTTCTATCTTTCATTGTCTGTAAAAATATATATGTGCTTATCTAAAAATATTTCTCTATAAACAGCAACCTAAAAATTGGCGACACATTTCTGGATATACCCCAACCTAAGGTGTTTTTAGGGTGCTAAAAATGCTACTACAAGTTTTAAAGGCTAAAATCTAACTGATGATGATTTTTAAACCCTTAGCAAATAGGTTAAAAACGGGGGTTGATAATAAAAAACAAACACTTTCACATGTTGCACACTTGATATCCGTAAAAGTGTACTTCGAGAGCTAGCAAAATTTTAGTGATTTTAGCCAAAGACCAATTTTCATAAGGATTGTGCGGGCCTTTAAAATTTACCACAAAAATCATATTTTTTTGTTTATTCCTTATTATATACAAAATAATTCATTTAAGAAGTAAAACGGCATACATTTTTAAAATATTTTCTGCGTATCAACGTAATATAGCACGGAGAATGAGAAAATCGTTATAAAAAATACAATTGCATAAAAACAAAAACTTACCTCCATGAATGTTACCTTTTTTAAATGGAACACCCTATTTTTATTTTATTTTTGGATTATGTGGTTAACTTTTAATGTTTTTTGAAAACCATAAGATTTTCTTCAACTATTTGTGAGTTATTGACCCTTAAATAGTCACATCTTCGGCTTGTATTATTTAATAAAATATATTAATATTAAATAGAGGTATGTATGTACGTATGGTGGGTGAATTACATAAACTTTAATGTCATTAACATTTTTACCTATAAGTAGATTTTATATTAGTTTTTCATCATCTTTTGCTTGGCACTTGTTTTATAGCGTTACTATTTGTAGTTTTACGTAGAGCCTCATTTTAAATGACATTTTACCTTTTGGTAGGGGAGCACTAGAGACGAATTGCAGGAATTTACTACAGCGTGGTAGATTAATATACCAGAGGATACCTTGTACTCGGTTAAGTACTTCCACCAAATATGAGACCCGTATACAGGGCCGATCGTAAAAACCAAAAAGATATCCATCAGAAATTTTTGAGCGCGTCAGATTAAGATATGGTTAGGTTAATTACATGCTAAACAGTGTTTATTTCACAAATCTAATAATTTAAGAGTAGCGTAAAGAAAGCGGAGGGCTACAAAATAAAAACATCATTTTGAAATTTCTTGAGCGTGGCTATTTTTTTCATTTTCTAAAAATAATTGAAAGGCAACGGACAAATATATAATTCGATACGATTTAAATAATGTTTAGCAAGCAGAAATATTAGGAGTATTTTTTAACATATTTAAAAAGCTATAGCCGCTTTCCCCACCGATGAAAGGTATACATTATATAACATTTTTTTCTTATCATCTAAGCTTTGCAACCCAATAGATCTCTGTGACGCATCGAGTAAATCCAGATTTAGCATTGTAGACTCCCCTACTATTTAGCCTAACACCGGTATGTTGTTAAAAATCTGACTAGCCATTCACAACTTTCAAGCCCATGAGGACTATTGGTCGTCAGTAAAAGAAGTTAAGAACTTAAAAAAACGGATACTTTAAAACTTATAATTATATTTATAATTTGTATTAAATTTAAAAATTACATTATTCCAAGTAAATATTGAAGTATTTTATTAGGCACTACCATCTAAATCAAACAAACGTAATATTCAATTGGATGAAACAAACACATCATAAACAGAAATCTAGCCCACAATATCAATCTGATTACAATTGCCATCGGCACAAAGCCTAAATCAATACCTTAACCTAATAAAAGCGACGACGATCGGGCATTAGTATCATCTTTTCGCACTCTCCGTTCACATTTATCAAAGCCTTCGAGGCAAAGATGTATGAATTTACCACTCCCTCGAGACGTGCGAACCTCATATATAATCAATAGGAGGTCTTAGATGTCTGTGGCGTTGGTAAAAGCCACTAAATCATTATTTAGCTGGATGAGAAGGGTCAACAACTCGATAGACATCTTTCACACTTTTGTATTTATTTGGTTTTTTCGCCTTATATGTTTCATCATTTAATCTGTTGAATATTTACTAGTGAAATATGTTAAGTTATATGTTATTTTGGAAACAAAAATATAAACATAGGCTTTATAGTATCATCTAAAAATAACGTAAATTTTATTTTTATTACACAAAATTAGATTTATCGATTAAGAAAAATATTGTATTTACTTTACCAGTAGAAAAAATTATAACAATTTAAAAAGTTGGGGCGTAACTATTTAAAAAAATTCTTTACTGTTTATATTACCTAGTTCAGAGTTTTTTAAAACTAATTTAAAAATAAATAAATTACAGAACAAATATTTACTTAAGCAAAAAAGCTTTAATTTTGTAAGTGTTAATTTAATTATTCTAGGAAAGTTTCCTAGAAAGTTTTGGTTGGTATGTATCTTGCATCAAGCATGTTCAAGAGATAATAAGTTCTAGTCCGGGAGGTAGAAACGTTGTGAAAAGACTTTTAGGTTGGCTGATTTTTTGATATGTTGTTTTCCCTCCTCTTTCGGGTAGATCTTTGGCTGTTCCGGCTGGCGGTAGTGATTGCATTAGCGCCCAGTTGTGACTTTGATATTTAGAGCTGTCACTGATATGTTAAAAATGTAGACCTTGGTCATATATTATCGTTTAAAGTTTCATTAAATTATACCAAACGGTTTAGAATTTAGAAGAGTGACAACGGTATAATAAGCAATGATAAAACTGTGTGGTTATAAAAAAATACGTTTGATAAACCTATCTAAACACAAGAAATTAAGATTTGGGTTTTTATAAATGTTTTTAAAATCTTGGATTATTACTTGTATAGGTAGGATTCTAGTAGCTTTCTCCCCAAGCAACCTCTTCGTAAGGATGCATCTAGTAGATATGTCGCTACTTTGGAAGAAAACCGACACAAGTCAAAAAAAATAAATTTTCACTTTTTATATAAAGCACAACGTAAAAATGGTATATTTTTATATGCAAGAGTATTACAAAGGTAACTCCTATGGGTAACTCGTACGGCCGGCGGCTAGATGACGCTTATAATAGTCCTGAAATTTCGAAACTTGTTTGACCGATTCGGCAAGACTGTTACAAGTCAAATATAACTGGGTTGATTTCAGGGGTAGTACGACATTAACCCAAAATAAAGTTAACTAACAGGTATAACATAATCCAGGCTAAAACAGCTTAATGCTATAATTTTTTACTACCAAGATATTTCAATTACAATTTTATTGAAACTTTTAAAAGGCATTTTCTTAAAACTTAGATTTTTTTGAGTTGTGTCGGTCTTCTTCTAAAGTAGCGATGCGTGTTCTAATCACGTGCTTGACTTCATATGATGACTAAAAACACATTTATTTTTGCTAGCGACGTCACAAGCGATGCTGTGGTAATAGGAAATGTTTTAGCGGATGCGTAAACTTTAAATTAAAATCATATTTTTTTACTAAACCTTGTTTTTTTCAATAATATACGCTATGTGTATGTGCTTGCTTATAAATAATTAACATAGAAAGCACAGATTTCTTATACAAAAATATTAGAATTTAACCTATACAAAACTCTATGAGTATACCTTGCTGCCGCCACACATTGGGCGAACTTGTGGCCGAATTACTTGTCGAAACATTTGGAAAACTATTAGTAAATAATCTATGAACTGTCAGTTGATTTAAAACTTGAGTGATTATTTTCGTAATATCTAAAAAAACGATATGCAGGTTGAAAATAAGGCTTTTATCGGAAAATTTGGAATTTTTTAGGTCCCTATACACACTTTTACTCTAAACTATGCCCGATTAAAATACGATATCTCGGTAAATAAAGCTGAAAGCGACGTATTTCGTATAAAAATGATTGCGTTAAAAGCTAGGCCAATTAAGGCGAATGCAGATGAACTACCCGTCCACATAATGGTTATTTGCGAAAGTTCGTCGTAGTTGGGCCAATGTCTGGCGGCGGCATAAAAACTTGACCAATGCATGATTGAAGAGGTTGTATCTTGCCCGCAACCACCAATATTTTAATGGATGGTAATTATTTGGGTACACGCCAAAAATTAAATTAAAAGTATTAAAAAAAAAACAAATTAAAACAAGTAAAAAGATAATTTAAAATCGACGTAAATTAAAATTAACTATCATTAGGTTTTAAATTTTAAATTTTTTATCTCTTTTTCGGAGATTCTAAAATCTCTTTGACATTAAATGTCAAATATGTTTGTTTGGTTATAGTGTCATAGTGACATAGATAACTGGTTGCTGGTGTATTTATTGTTTATATGTATTACAAAAAAGGTGAATAGTTAGTTAATTTTTAGTCTTCCTGAAGATAATTCAGTATCAACCAAAGGCAACCAAGTAATATTTAAATTAACTGAAATGGATGCTACACAATTATATTTATTTAATAATATATACGCACTTTCTTTGATTTTGCGTTTTTAAGAACAAGTTTCCTTTGCTAAAATGCTCGAAGCCTCCCAGTTTATTCTATGATTGTTATGAAATGCGTGTTGGCAGGTTTTTGATTTATGAAATTATGTGTTTTTAATGCATGATATGTGTTCATTTATGCGTTTGGCTAAGGCAAAGCGCAAATTGAGTCACGTATAACGCGTGCGACGCGACGCAGCACAGCACGTACTTTTGTAAGTTATAAAATTAAATTATACAACGCAAATTGACTAGCGACGCGTCTACTCAAAAAGACGTTTATTCTTGTGACAGTGACATAGTTTCTCGCGCCGCACGCGTTGGACGCGTCTCAATTTGCGGTTTACCTAATGGTCTACAAGTTTCATCTATATAAAACCTATTGCATTTGCAACGTATTTTATAAGTGACATTTTTTGTATTTTCATTTAAGTTGTATGGTTTTATTTTTGTTAATTGTGATCTGATAGTGATTTGTGTTTTAAAGATTGTGCAAATATTAAATGTATGTCCTATCCGTTGAATTTTATTTGATAGTACGGGAATGTATGGTAAAAATAAATTTGTAATAGGTCTATTTTGATTTTGTCTTATAACTGGAATTTCAAATTCAAGGAAACAATTTAATATATAAAATCAAGAAGATAATTATTTTGAATTAAAATATTTTTTCAATAATCTTTTTCAATATTTATATTTTGATTAGAATAAATGACTTATAAAAAAATATAAATATTGAAAAATGAGGGAACACACTGTATTTATATTTTATTGGAATCATACATAGGTATTTCCGAACAACACAAGTACAGTTTCTTTTTTTTTAGTCAACATGCCTATTTAGGGTCATTTTTTTATCAATTTTGGAGTTAGTCGATATTTATAACTGATAGTCAACAAGTCTGTATTTCAACCTAATTTTACAATAGCGCTACATCATTAACTTAGTGTCGCTTAAACTCCCCTTTTTAAAATATTTATTGTTTAAGTCAATGAAAAAATAATTAATAAATTAGAAATAATATCGATGGTTGTTTTTTTCATAGTATTCTCTGGCCACCAATTTAAAAGGAAACACCTTGTGTATTAAATGATTAAAAAGAAAATTTTATAGAGAATACAAATATACAAAAATAAATTGAGAACTTGTATTTAAAATAATATACATCAAGGTACTTCCGGTTAAACGGAGTGACATTAAGGTTATAATAACACAAAAATATCAAATTCTGCTTTTATTGTACTATAAAATTTTCAAATAATTTCCATAAAAACTAAAAAAGAAAGAGAAAAATTACACTAAGGCAGTTACAGGTATTTAAATATTGAATTAAGGACCTTCAATAGCTTATAACTTTTGACCATGAGTTTTAAAAACCTAATGACGATGGACATTTTTTTATCCACTGACCAAGAACTATCTAAATTAACTGGTTTCATAAGGTTTGACTAAAACCCATTTCTCATTTCATTTCCGCGGGGTCCTTTATTGTGATTGGTAAACTTATGTTTTTGGGCCATTTGGATGTCGTCGAAGATTTTTTTCTTGACTTTTCACCAGCGCGAGTGGTTGGTATCCTCAGAAGGTTCCTGGTAGACTACTTACGTACTACTTAGTAGTACTAACCAGCTATTCTCCGCCATTGGATAACTCTTTATGCAGCACGCCAAACAAAACAAATCAGGTTATAGGACACTGCACATAGCGTCTCGCCCCAGAAAAACGATGTCTTTTAATTTAGCAGTGAGTTTTCTATCTTTCTCGGGGAACCAGAACGTATTTACATCCTTCACGCAGGATTTTACGTGAAAGACCGGTATGAGCACCTTTTCAACGTTTAATCAGAACCGTGAACCGAACGGAAACTAACCAGGACCCAGGGCTGTGCCTACCGGGTGGTGCAAGTGGTGCAAGGCACCATGGCGCAACGCTGCAAGAGCAGTAAAATGTCAAATGAAGGACGGAATTTTTTTGCTCTTCAAAAATATTAATAAAGAAAGATAAAAGAAAACTACTAGAGAAACTGTGGATGTCTTTAAACAAATAAAATAAAAAATTTGAGGCGGGACCTTTTGTAGGGCCGGCAAATAATTTTTGCATCACGGCGCGCGCCACTTACCCTAGGAACGGCCCTGGCAGAAGTAACCAAAATAAACAGAAACTACATGCTTTTTAATGTTAATGTAGCTTAAAGATGACACGAATTTAATTTTTAAATAACCCATACCCAATTTTATGTTCTTTAATAATATGTAAAATTACTTATCCGATGTTTAATTACATATCACGTAAATGGCCACAAAAAAAAACGTGATTATCATCGAAATTTTAATGTAACACTTTTTACAGTGTAAATGTGCATTCTCCCATTTTCGAAATGTTAAAAAAATAGTTTTATGTTTCAAACCACTTAAAATAAATATTATTTTTATACGTCCTATAAATTAATTAATACTATACTAAAAAAATGAGTAAAGCAAACGAACTTATGAAAGCCGAAACGATCCTAAATTATTTTGGGATTTACGTATCCGCATTACCTGCGGACTTTTCATTGTGAGCGCCCCGAGCTTTAGAAAACTTTTGGGTCGCAGTTGCTTTCACTTACTGAATATATTATAAGGAAAATTATAAAGGGAGATTAAATATGGTAAAATTAGAGTTTTCAGGCTTTTCAGGTTACCGAATTTATTGTGGGAATATAATTTTTTATTCCAATTTTTTTTTCTGCTTATGGTCAGCTAAGCAGGTATGTTTTATTTAAATCTAACAGATAAAAATAGAACTTAATATTGAATTTATCAAAATGATTAAATATAATTCTTCTCGGGTTAAATTATACAGAGTGTTTTCAAAATGGTTTATTTAATCAGATGATTTTTATTTATTTTTAAAACTAACAAAAATATCATATAAACATAGAGTGCATAATTTTTATTTTTAAGAAACAAGGTATTACAGGTATACAAAAAAAAATGGATTTAAGCAAAGACAATTGTGGTTTCACTATAGATACACAAAACAATGGTAAATTTTTTGCCATCAACTTGGACGCCCGCTTCATGGAATTTATGAAGCGGAAATCCATCGAGTACACACTTAAACAGTACGTATAATTTGCCGCTTCATAAATTCAGCCAAGCTAGCGTCCAAAGAGATGCCAAAAATTTAGCATTGTTCTGGAAGTCTATAGTGAAACTACAATTGTCTTTGATTTCAGTTAATATTTAAAATACATTTTACCCCATTGGATTGTAATTTAGCGGTCTTATACAGGATTTATGCCCTCATTTAAAAATGCAAAATACAGCAAGTACTGAACCTAACCTGTATAAACCTTTAGGCACTGATAAGGTACAAGATGGGGTATTCCATTTAGGAGGAAAAAAACATATTTTTTAAACTTTGCCAATTAAAAAAAAAAAAAAACTTAAAATCGCCAATCAATGTATTAGCTCGGAGACTTTAAAAATCATAATTAAAAAGGGTAAGTAGGTATTTTATTTAAATGGAGTAGTTAACAGGCACAATTATCAATTCTGGAGTCAAAAAACCCACACAGGATATGCGAAGCTCATACGCAGCGTCCTCAGAAAGTAAATGTATGGGCGAGGCATCAGCAACAGAAAATTTGGGCCATACTTTTTGAGGATAACCTTACAGCTGCACGCTCCTTAGACTTTTACGCTTTGAATTAGTGCCTGCTTTAGCTGTTATGTTTCCCAATAAAGCGGATCCAGATATTCCCACTGAAACACTTTGGTTCCAACAGGACGGCGCCCACCCACATTTGGTATTAACGAGAGAGAATATCTCGATGAAATATTTGCCAAACGCTGTATTGGACGACGTGGTATAAAATTAGATTTTTTTTGGGGATATCTGAGAGACAAGGTTTATCAAAATAGGCTGGCTAATATTAAAGATCTAAAAAACAAAATTAAAGTGGAATTACATAACATACCGGCTGAGGCCATTCGGAATTCCGTAGACGGGTTTTACCATCGCCTAGGAGCCTACCAAGAAGTGGATGAAGGGCATTTTTAGCATCTGTTACGTTAATTCACCCGTTGATAGCACTAAGTAGGTAATTCTAACTTTTTGGCTTTTAAAAGAGATTTTTTTATTTCCTGGTAAACCACATAAGTTTAAAAAGAAAGAAAGGGTATGGTCAGATTCCATTTTTACAAGCTAAGTTACTGGTTAAAAAGATATTAATTTTATTCCGGACTTTTGGGCATCCCTGTATTATCTTGTTGTTGTAGAGAAAGAGTTTTCATTTAAAACTACGAAAGTTTCTTTAAAACTGACCTAAATTCTAGTAATCGTTAAACGGTCGGTATTATTTCCGTAAGAAAAAAATATTAATAGCTGCTATATCACTTTAATGATTTAAATAAACATTTAGATAAAAATTTGTAAAAACGGAATTTACCAAATAGGCACAAATGGCAAGTATAGGTAATCTATACACCATTTTAAAGGATATTTTATTTGTCGTCATCTGGTGTAAAAATATACAGGGTGTTTCGTTATAAAATAGGCGAGATATTGCTATTTGGTGTTCCTAAAGATATGTGACAATTATTATTTAAACACCCCATACGTTTTATCTTATTATAACGTATGATATGAATAAAGGTTCCTAATCTTGTAACATATTTTATAGTTTAAAGAGTTAATGGTGTTAAACCATAATTAATTTACTTGCACCTCTGCAATTAAAAACAAAAACAAATGACACCAAAAAGGACTGAAGTACTATTAGTAAACTTGAGTTATTTTTTTGTGTAAAATCTAAAACCGTCATAACATTTAGGGTGTTCCATAAGGAAAAGTATAACTTTAATACCTCACACTTTTCTGAGACACCCTGTACAGGCTAAAATAATCTTATACTGTGGCTGTTTTTGACCTCTACATAATCACCTATTTACTTTTTTAAAAGCCCTATGGTTATCCAGCTACAGACCGTGCCAAATATGGTGGGCAACCCTGTATGTCTATTTGTCAGTCATTTTTTTCTTATCAGTAAGTATTATAAATAAGATAATTAAATAACATCCTACCAAAAACATAAATTGGAAAAAAATAAGCCAAGTTAAATACTAAAGTTATGCTTGGTTGTGGCTTAAAAATAATGGAGATCAAAAACAAGTTCTGTACAAAATCAAAATATGTATTAAATCTTAAAGTGGCTAAGATTTTTTTGGCCTTTTATTTAACGCATTGTTTGTTCTGGTTAATTTATTATTATTGTTTTTTAATTTGCTTTATTAGGGAATTAAAAATAAAACAACTAAAACCAACCATACTATGTATGTATACTTGAAATAATTTAAAATAAGTTTACACTGCATGTTTTACACAGAATATTCAACAGGTAAAAACATAAAGTAAAAAAAAACATAAACCACAGAGAAACCTAAAGAAAATCCAAGTAAATACGAAAGTGTGAAAGATGTCTATCGAGTTGTTGACCCTTCTCATTCAACTAAATAATGATTTAGAAGAACCTTTCGCAAGCGGCACCGATATCTAAAAACTTCTTCCTACAGGTCATAAGCTAGGTTTGCACGTCTCAGGGGAGCGGTATATTCATATATCTTCGCCTCAGAAGCCGGCTTTTTGATAAATGCGGACGAAAAGTGTGAAAGGATGATAGTAATGCCCGATCGCCGATGCTTTTATGTGAGAAAGATATTGATTTAACTTTTCGGCCAGTGGCAATTGTAGTAGCATAGATACGATTTAGGCGGAATATGACTTCTCTTTAAAAAGCGGTCGTTGTTTTAATAAATTAATAATAGTTTGTTGTGTATTTAAAAGGTAATATAAAAGCATAATAGCTTTTCTTTTTCTTGATACTCCTTTAATCAATTTATATTATAAACTGTGTATACTGGGTGTTTCACAACTTATCCGACAAACTTTAAGTTCTAATTTTACAATAAAAAATAAGAAAAAAACTTCAAATGAACGTATGTCCTAGACGTCGTAGTTTTTGAATTACGGGATGTTAAAAATTATAAAAAAATATGTTTTCTGTATAAATTAAATTTTATATTAATTTAGATATTTTTAAAAAATTTGGAGGACGCTTCCTAGCCTCCAGAAGACATTTTTTGGCATACAAGAAAAACAATTACCAGTTACGTCCATTAGAGGTTTAAAGTAAACATGTTTTATCAAAAAGATGGTACGTCACTGCATTGTTCTAAAATAAAAATGTATTTTTGAATTTTTATTAGATTTGCAACAAATTTGATCTACTGACTTGTTTTTATTTGATGTACGGTTGTCGCGTAAATAAACAAAGACCATTTTTCGGCATGGTCATTTCGTATTAATAATACTAACTTCTACAATAAAAAAATCACCTTTGCTATTTATTCTTTAATTGTAAAAAAGATATTTGACTATAAAAAAATAGTTTCTATTTATTTACGCAAAAACTGTACATTAAATAAAAAAGTCAGAAGTTCTAATTTGTTTCAAACTAAATGGAAATTTTAAAAAATAAATTTATTAAAAAAAATGCAGTGGCGTACCATAATGATTTAGAAGAACCTTTGCGAGCGGTACCGATATCTAAAAACTTTTCCTACGGGTCATAAGCTAGGTTTGCACGTCTCAGGGGAGCGGTATATTCATATATTTTCGCCTCAGAAGCCGGCTTTTTAATAAATACAGACGAAAAGTGTAAAAGGATGATAGTAATGCCCCATCGCCGATGCTTTTATGTGAGAAAGATATTGATTTACCCTTTCGGCAAGTGTCAATTGTAAATAGATACGATTTAGGCGGACTATGACTTCTCTTAAAAAAGCGGTCGTTGTTTTAATAAATTAAAAATAGTTTTTTTTTAAGTAGTATAAAAGCATAATAGTATTTGTTTTTCTTGATACTTCTTTAGTCAAATTATATTATACACTGTGTATACTGGGTGTTTCACAACTTATCCGACAAACTTTAAGTTCTAATTTTACAATAAAAATAAGAAAAAAAACTTCAAATGAACGTATGTCCTAGACGTCGTAGTTTTTAAATTACGGGATGTTAAAAATTTAAATAAAAAAATATGTTTTCTGTATAAATTAAATTTTATATTAATTCAGATTTTTAAAAAATTTGGAGGACGCCTCCTAGCCTCCAGAAGACATTTTTTGGCATACAAGAAAAACAATTACCAGTAACGTCCATTAGAGGTTTAAAGTAAACATGTTTTATCAAAAAGATGGTACGTCACTGCATTGTTCTAATTTTTTTTTTTTAATTTTTATTAGATTTGTAACAAATTTGATTTACTGACTTGTTTTTATTTGATGTACGGTTGTCGCGTAAATAAACAAAGACCATTTTTCGGCATGGTCATTTCATATTAATAATACTGACTTCTACAATAAAAAAATCACCTTTTCTATTTATTCTTTTATTGTAAAAAAGATATTTGACTATGACAAAAAAATAGTTTCTATTTATTTACGCAAAACCCGTACATTAAATAAAAAAGTCAGGAGTTCTAATTTGTTTTAAACTAAATGGAAATTTAAAAAATAAATGTATTTAAAAAAATGCAGTGGCGTACCATAATGATTTAGAAGAGACTTTCGCGAGCAGCACTGATATCCATAAATTTCCTGCGGATCATAAGCTAGGTTTTCACGTCTCAGAGGAGCGGTATATTCATATATATTTTCGCCTCAGAAGCCGGCTTTTTAATAAATTCGGGCGAAAAATGTGAAAGAATGATAATAATGCCCGATTGCCGATACTTTTATGTGAAAAAGATATTAATTTAAATTTTCGGCCAGTGGCAATTGTAAATAGATACGGTTTAGGCGGAATATGACTTTTCTTTAAAAAGCGGTTGTTCTTTTAATAAATTAAAATTAGTTTATTGTTTATTTGAAAGAAAGTTTTAAAACAATATAGGTTTTTTTATGATTTTTTTTCGCCCTTTCGGGGTCATCCCACCCAGATCCGGCGACCGCCCCCTAGGTAATGCACTGCAGCCTGAAGGCTTATTGTACCTTGACCCCTAGTCCTTTCCATTCACACACCATTCATTCCATAACTTAGATGGTTGCTGCTTGGTATGTTCGTTCACCTTCGAGCAGAACACCGCGTGCCCAGTAACCATCCAAGTTATGGGCGCGCACTTCACTGCATAACTCCGGTGTCGATACAAACGGAGCAGCTACAAGCGCGCCTTTTTTTATAATACTTCTTGAGTTAATTTTTATTATAAACTGTGTATGCAGGGTGTTTAACAACCCTTTCGACAAACTTTAAGTTCTAATTCTACAATAATTAAAAAAACAAAACAAACCACTTTGTACAGGGGGTCCGGATTTTGTTGCAATTGTAGGGTTTCTTGGTTATTATTACAGATAAAGACGGTGTTGCTACTTTTGATAATAAGAATGGTGACACTTAAAGGTTTGTGTGTCTTCTAAGTTTTTGACATAGAGGGTATTTTGCATCTTTTTAAAATTTTTGACCCCCTCTTGTATTTTAGTTGTCTTGCCACTTACAACAAAAGTAAAAATTGACATTAGCAGATATTTTTACGTATAATCAAGTGGAAGAGTTTAATTTTTGTGAATTTTAATATTTTTAAAGATATAAACCCAACAGATATTTTTTTATAGTACACCTTGGATATTTTTATTTAATAAATTATAGAAAGTGGGGGCCTATGTTTTCCATAGTAAGGCTATTCAATTATCTTAAATGAGCAGAAAAGTGAATTTTTACCTTGCATAAGTAACTAAACGGTAAAAGCGGACTCGGACTATTATTATTTAAAAAGTTTAAACCTATTTTTTATTGCTATAATATCCTTCATATGCTTTAAGAACTAAAAAAATATCTACGAATTAATATATTTTTCGTTAATATTAAAAAATGGAATAAATTAATTAAAAGGTATAATAATGGCTTCTAATAAAATATCTTTTGAACAGCTATTGACCTAATACTTTAATCAATACCCTGTTCTAATTATAGCATCGCCGATCGGGTATTATTACTATCTCTTTGCACTCTCAGTTTACATTTATCAATGCAGCTAGCCTTCGAGGCGCAAACGTATAAATTTGCCACTCCAACCAACCTCATATAAAATTAAAAGAAAGTTTTATAAGGTAAAAATAAAAGCAGTAGTAAAATCATTTAAAATAAAATAATTTTGTTGTACAGAAATATAGTAGAGCGCCTGAGGGTTTACGCTGCGGATAGTAAATAAATTGGTATGAAACCTGTTGGATTGTATTGTTAATAAGGTAAACTTAAAAGACAACCCATTGAAATTCTGCACTTTTTATTTAAAATATACCGTATGGCTTATTATGTGTGCAAAAAACCTAAACTTTTTATTTGTAAGTATTTGGAAAATTTTATTTTAAATAAAAATTGAGCATGGTCCCTAATTATATTAAAAATTGTCAGTTTTTTAAAACTTCAAGGATATACAAGGTACGTCATAAAATTAAAAACTACATAGGAGTAAAGTGCTCTTATTTCAAAAAATAGAACAAAATGGTAAATAGAAATGTTATTAGGGATCAAAAGTTAGGCCCGAATAACTTACTTTTTTTCATTAGGTCCTGAATCATTATTATTTTTCAAAATTCGTCCTTAAATTTGGAAACATTTTAAGACATTTTTCCAAAAAATTATTTAGTGTAGTGCAAAATACCAAAAAAGTGTGAGAAAGCAAAAAGTTGGGTTATGAAACGGACAATATTAATATTTGATTTAAAAAACAAGTGGCGTCAGAAAAAAGGCCAGGATGGATAAAAGGGGTCTAAACCTCAAAAAAATAACCACCTTGTAAAAACAAAGATAAGTTTATAATACATATTTAATGGATAATACTTGCAGTAAAATCTGCAAAGGTAATTTTAATAACTTTGGAAATGCGCGATAAAAAAGACACACACAAAAAAATATCGATTTTTAAACAACCTGTAACTTAAAAACAAAGCCAAAAAATATGTTAATAGGATTTTTTTGTAACAATACCACTTTTTAAAAATCCAATATTATTAAGTATTGCTGCTGTCTAAACTATTAACTTAAAAGAGAAAGTATATTGTCGCTTTTACGTTTATAAGGGCTAATATTGTTACATGTGCAGATATCGAATTAAGTGAAAATATAATCTTTAAAATTGGCCAGGAGAAATTTCTTGCAACTCAAAAAAAACTTTAATTGTTTAGAAAAAACTTTAATAAACCTATAGTTTTTGGTTTTATTTTCAATCTACAGGGTGTTAAAAATTTGATATGTTTTGTGTTTTTTTTTAACGCGCATTGTACATTTTTAAAGATATTAATCTAAACTTTGGCACAAAGTTTACTGCGACTAATATGTTACAGGGTCTTTTTTTTCGGGTTTTGAGCCCATTTATACTTTCAGAACTTTTTCTTCAACATCACTGTTTTTTGAATTCAAAAATTTAGATTGTCCCTTTCATTATGCAATTTTTTGATATCCTACACTTTTTTGGTATTTTGCACTAGTTAGGTGATTTTTAGAAAAATGTTTTAAAATATTCCCAAATTTTAGGACTTATTTTAAAAACATTATTAGATCAGTATCTAAAGAAAGAAAGAGTATTGGTATTCGGCCATAACTTTTGATTCTAAATAACATTTCTATTTACCATTTTGTTTTACTTTTCAAAATAAGGATACTTTACTTCATGTAGTTTATAATTTTGTGACGGACCTGTATATCCGTGGACTTTTAAAAAAACTGACAATTTCTGATATAGTTTGGGACCATGCTTCAACTTTTATATAACATGAAATTTTTCTGAAAAATTACAAATTAAAAGTTTAAGTTTGTTGCACACTTAGTAAGCCATACTGTATATTTTAAATCAAAGGCGTATAATTTTATTGGGTTCCCTAGACTTTTTATTTACCTCATCAGCAATACAATCCATCAATTTTTTAGAATAATTTATTCACTGTTGGAGAAGTCCGCAGTCAACGTTTTAAATGCTCTAGACACTAATAGCAAAAATGGTAAAAATGCTATTTTTTAAATACACGCACCATTTTGCTAAATACTAAAAAAATATTATAAAAAAATTTAATTTTTTAAATTTACCTTAAAATAACATATTGGCTCTGGTTAAGTTGGAAATTCCTGAAGGCTACGAAACTGGGTTATGTAGACCAATTTATGTTAGCTTAAATTTGCAACTAACCCATCGGTGCAGCATGAAATAGAAATTCATTATTTTGGCCAAAAAGCAACTTTGAAATTTTAATCGCTCATGCTGCGTATTTTAAAGTAGATACTTTAAATTACAAGTACCCGAAATTATAAAAGGATTTGACGACTCTATTAGGTTTATATGAAATTTAAAAAGGTATTATAAGAATAAATGAAAATCATACTACTAAAAATAATTAAGTATTAAGTAAAAAGTGTTTTAGCTTTGTCGAAAAACAAAAAATTTACTAAGATAGCCTAGTTTACTAAAAAGAAGTAAAATAATTTAAAGAATAAAAGAGCTATTGTTGTGTTTCCGATGCAAAGTCGCGCGAAGTCCCGCTACTTTTGTCAATTTCTTTATTAGTTTTTGAACTAACATTTGCCTTGCTACTTTTTGCTTCTTCTGAGTGTAAGGACAGATTCAAGATTTTTTTATAATTTACAGGATTTTTCATTAAATTTTTTTATTTTTTTGCCCTACACTGTTTATCTTAAAAAATAAAAGCATTCTGATAAAAGATACGGATTCCACAGCATCTACCCAACAAAAAGTGTTTTTAGTTCTTTTATACGTTAAAAAAAGAAAGTTGGGGAGATGTAACTTAATCACGCTTCTAAGGATAATTTAAAAATTATATTTTCAAAACTAATTGAAAAAGACATAATAAATTGTATTTGTTTAACAAAATCTTTTTGATGGTAATATGTTATTCAGAATGTTCCATTAAAAAAAACATACTTATTGTCGTACCCTGTATGTTATATGAGATAATAATCATCTTATTACTCATTAGAAAACTACGAAATTAACCAAATAAGCTGATATTTAAATTTGTTGTGTACAGTAAAAAATAAAAAGGTTAAGGGGGTGTAAATTTATAATAATACACATACAATAAGTTTTTGTTTCCCAAAAACCATCTGTAATAATGCACTATATTTTTAAAAATATATTTCCAGTAAAGAGCTCCTCATTTTAGGTGAGAGAAGTACGTTTCAGAATTTTGGCCAAAAAATTTAATTTCTATCCCATAGTGCGATGGTGCGCGATGCAGAAAATTACAATTGCTAGAAAAAACTTGGTCCTATTAATATACACCAGGAAGATTTCTTCAAACTAATTGTTTTTAAGCAACTATAATTTAAAATAAAATCTTTAAAAAATTTAACAATAAAAAGGTAAAATGTAATTTTTACCCACTCTAGTGATGCACCCTTTAGATTACAGTTTCAATATTCTTATTAATGATTAAGCACAAAAAGTTTATGCAGTATACCAAATTTTATTAGGTAAGAAAATATCATGAAAAAACCGTACTTAGGCTGTCTCATTTAAAGGGTTAGGTCCCCTAAAAACTCTTACAAATATTACTATCAACATTTTTATAAAAAAATCGCATGATTTTTGGTAATAGTTTTTACACTAATTTGTGTTTATTATTTTTAATAAATTATACTAGAGTTACCGCCAGAATCCTGGTGATGCTTATGCGACAGCTGTAAAGCCTGCTTTACATAGCATAATTTACCCCAAATTATTTGGTATTAAATGACAAAAATAATTTTGGTGAAACCCATTACCAAATTAATGCCTTCAACCTCATTTACCTAAACATTTTCAGAGTATTGTTATTTTTAACAATGCTTTACTGTGCTACTTTCTTTATAAACAATAGCTTCCTGGTTTTTTCTTGTTATTATATTTCTAAAATGGGTTTTTTTCTTTATAATTGTTGTTGTTATCTTCAAGTTGTGGTCAATTTGTGGCCTTTTTAGTGAAATAAAGCTGTAGCTGTTGTGCTGCCATTATTATTGTGCATTAAAATTAATTAAGATTTATATTAAGAAAAAGGGTATTGTGTTTTACTGTACTCAAAGAAAATTTAAGAAAAGTTTAAAATGTTTTATTAGCAATTTCCTGGAGTTGACCCATCGAGCTTGTACCTTTCTAGGTAGTGACAAAAAGCGTGATTGACAGAGAAAGAATATGGGTTCAATACTTTTCTTTTCTTTTGCTGCTCATGTAAATTATTGTGATTAATTAACAGACAGAGCTAGAAAGAGAAAAAAAAGCTAACATTTTTCTTTATCGCGCAAGCTGTACGCATTATAAAGCGGCATGGCTGCCTTTAGTAGGTTTTGCTATAAGATTCAAAATCAGAATTTGGCCGTGTAAAACTCGCTTAAATGACATAGTTTAACATAACCTAAAAGGTAAAGAATAATAAATAAAAATGGTCATTCTTTCCGCGATCCTCAAGTACTAGTTTCATAGAGAGCTACAAAGCTTTTCCGAGATCGGCGACTGAAGGAGTTGTACGGGCGTTTTGTACCCTCGGTGATCGAGAAAAGATTTACGCTAAATTAATGGTATCTTTTTCTGGAGCTTAACCGTGTCAGCGAAGATGTTTATACCCTGTTGTTTTTAGGTTTCGTGTTGATGCACATTGTGTTTTCGTATGGTCGAGCCGGATGCTCGCGCTACGGGAAGTGTCTGTAGTGACAGTGACTGGTTATGCGCAATACCAGTAGCAGCTCTTGGATTGACAGCTACAATTTATGCATGTTCATTGCTTTCAATTTTACTTTTGCTAGGATTACTCAGGTAGCTTTAAGCACGATTATTCAGATTTTCCATGGACAAAGCCTGAAAAGCTTAGGAGCAGCATCGCTCATATGACCGGAAGTGGAGAGCTGGCGAATTGACTTAGCATCAGGGCCATAAACAAAAAAGTAAGGTGTTTTTTGGATTATGCCACATAAATAAACAAAATTTGTTACTAACAAAAAATGACATTACTGGCCTTAAAACTAGTTCTGCGATGGTTTTCGTAATTTTTTCCTAAAACAGTATCTATTTAGTATTTATTTATAACCTAGTTCTTACAAAAAATTAATTTACTTTAAAACAATAATAAAAACTACTAAAAAGTAATAAATATTCTAAAAAAATAGAAAAAAAGAAGTCAAGTAATACCATATTATGGTATTAATGTGTAATAAGCTTATGTTTATTTAGTTATTACAATTGTGTAGTTTAGCACATTAGTTTTGGTTTATAGTTTGCTATTATTACTATTAAATTCACTCAAAAACACAGACTACAGTAAAAAGCACCAGCACGTGTAATTTAATGATTTGAAAGAAAATCATACAAAAAAAAGATTTAACCAACCAGAACTAACCATACCCCCCCTGTGTACTAGTTTTGCATGACCGACAGTAGCGCTTTTAACTAATTAAATTACACGTGGTTGTATTTTTTACTGTAGTCCTAAACGCTTCTAGAACGTCTTTTAGCTCGGTAAAAGGGTAATTTTGCTCCAAGGTTGTCGATTCTGATTGCGTCCCTTCTTTTATCAAGCATATTTTTCTTCTTAGAGGCAGCTTTCTCGCACAACGTACGGCAGAGGGAAAAATGGGTTTATTACATTTTTCTCTCGTGATCCTAATTTGGTTTTTTAATGGGACTACCGCGAAAGTACACTCTTAAAAAATAATAATAATTTTAAAATCGATTACCAAACGCCCAAGTAATCGCGTAACATACACTAAAAAAAACATACAGGAGAAATAAGAACCTCCTCGTTTTTGAAGTCGGTTAAAAGTATAGAACATTTGTAATATTTTTATAACGAAAATGTTTATGAGATTTCTTGAACGTGTAATACACAAAATATGTATTGTGATAATTCAAGTGTTTAAACGGTTATTATTTTAATTTTATTTTTAATAAATGTTTATATTAACTTTTCTTTATCAAATTAGCCCAAATCTACGTTTTAATTTTAAACACATAGGTAAAAAACTTCCTATATGAGCTTTAAATCTTTCTGAAGGTAACTTAACAGTATATTATATGTAATTTAACAATTTAAAAATATTTTAAAACCTTGTAATACAAAAAAAACAAATATTTTAATACACCTAGTTTTTTTCAATTTAATATTGCTTTAGTAAACATTTTTCTTCTTTATAACCTTTAATATTCACTTTATTAAATTTTAATTAAATTTAGTCATTCATCCGGGTTAATAATGATTTTTAAGTAAACTTTCACTAAATTATTAAGTTTAAATGAATACGAACAGAAGCAGAAAAAGCAGAGATGACCCCAAACGGAAGTAATAAGTTTAAGGATTTAAAAGTTACTTCCCTAAAGAGCGTACCCGAGGAAGTCGAAGAGGTGAAAACTTTTAAAAGCTAATTTTACTTTATTTAATCTTTGTTTGAGAACGCCGCTCATTATGTATTCAATAAGTAGAAGAACCGGCAATATAAAACTTTAATAAAGCTTACGGTATCGCGTCGCTTTTTAGCAAAAATTATTTCGAAACGAAGCCTAAAATAATTAAGGTCGTAATTGGTTTAAGATTAGGTTAAGAATTTGTATTAGATTTTTAATTTATTAAGGCCTAATTGATAGTGTTTACTTTAGAGTATTTTAGACCTTAAAACTTCCTAAGAAGGGGATAAAATCTTGGAATCACGCCTCTTTTACAGTACCGAAATCTTCAGGATTAAATTCCTAAAATTCCGGGTTTTTAAAACAATTAAATTTATTTTGCTAAACTTAAGTTTCTTGGACTATTCGGCCGTCGCTGTAGATTTTGTATCCCTGACGTTTCGCCAGCTTGAGGGGTTGGCCTACTCAGATTCCTCAGTAAAAGACTCAAGGTACTTCATTGCTAAAATCAAAGACCTAAAACTTGAATAATGGAGACATATTGGTGAGTTTTAATGTGGTATCGCTCTTTACAAAGGTACTTTAAAACGACTTAATGAATCATATTAGTGCAATATTTCCAAAGGACATCTCTGATCTTTTTAAACATTGCCTGACGACCACTTACTTTACATGGGACCAGAAGACCTATGAACAAACTGAAGGAGTAGCAATGGGAAGCCCACTAAGCCCAGTGGTAGCAAATTTCTTTATGGAAAAGTTTGATCCGGTATGTCGGTGATACCTTTGTAATATGGAACCACGGATCCGAAAAACGCGGCTCGACTGACAAATATTTACACAGAGACTCTAACCACCATCCTTGCCAAAAGTTCGTTATCATCAAAACGCTTACAGAACGGACAAAAAGAATTTGCAAACCTGGTGCAATGAACTCAGAATTAACACACTTAAAACCCCGCGTCTATGGCCAACGGATACTCAGAGACTCAAATAAACAAAGCAATGCATCCAACAGATAATCGCAAAACCAAGGAGCAGAGCAACAAGTCCACCAACGGCAAGAGACTTCTTAGAGGTTATGAAGGGGTATGTCGATGTTGCAAAAATACAGTTTTGTTTTTATTTTTAAAGGTACCCACCTAATCAAGACGACTGTAGAAATGTCTTTATTAAAAGAAAGTTTGTATTAAGTGATTATTTCTATATTTTTGTTGTTTGTTTTTTTGGTTTAAAAACCAAACTTTTTTGTTTGAATTGTTTTTTTATTCCTTTGAAAATTTTAAAAATAAAAGTCACTTATTGAATATTTTATCATTTTTGTACTCTATTCTTAAATTCCAGGACTATCGCGAGATCCCGGATTTGTCTGTGCCCAGTCCCAGAATCTCGCGATTAAAAAAAGACCCAGGATTATATCACCTATACCTAAGTAATCATACAGTAAGACAAGACTAGAGAACCTATATTTTTGTCCTGTCTAAAAGAGTTGTACTTCTCAATTCGTTTCTTCAACAAAAAATCTTAATTGAAATAAATTTAATGTGACTAAAGACACGACATTAATTATATACAATGAAGAAAAAAATAGATTTCTTTTAAACGTAAATGATAGCTTTTTAAAAGAACATAATTTTTATAATGTAAATATAATTTTTTTCTTTATGGATATTTTGTTCTTTTAGGTTATAACGGTATTTTTGTAGAATCGTTAAAAAAAAATTGTAAATTGGTGCAGTAGAACTCTCTGAAAAAGTTGCCGTAAATTATGGCTTGGCGTTTTAAATATCTATTTTAGTTACCAAAAGTGAAATAATATTGGTTAAATAATACAAAACCTTTATTATCTTACATAAAAAAGTAATAAATTGACTGCAATTTATAAACAATTTTAAGTTTTTGAAAAAAAAACTGTTAATATATAAAATATTAATGGTATATGAAATATTTTTTAATAATCAGACTATAAAATAAAATCGTATTTTATTCCAAATCAAAATTATATTTAAAGCAAAGAAAAACAATTTTTTAAACAAAACTTTTTTAGGTTGAAGATATCTTTTTTCTGTAAAAACAGGTTTTCTTAAAATTACTTATTTTATAAAATTATTCATTTAAAGCAAATTATGTCTTATTAAAAAAATATTCTGTATTAGCAATAATTAACATTTTAACGCGTCTTAGGGCGGTAGTGTGCCATAGTGACACACACACTTTTCGGGATATGGGTCCCTATATTCAAATGTTTTTAACTGTTGCACTAAATAACCACCAAAAGTTCTGAGTCACCCTGTATAATAAAAATAAATAATAACTATATTTTAATTTAAAAAAATACATCCAAATTTTACATGTTTTTTCTATATTAGAAAACAAACTAAATATTTTAATTAACAAAAATCACTCTTCAATTTTAAGAACACCAATTACTGTTTTATTCCTTCATAAGTGCTGCTAAAATATTTTTACTTACTTGTTTTTGATCTGTACGCTCCTAAAGGTACCTATTATTACCAAGTCGTAATTAGGGTGGCTTATAATTTTGCATGCCTTAAGAAGTCGTTAACTCTTTAACGCATCGTTTAATTAGAACTAAAGCCAGTGCCATTATCAGCAATTTTAGGCTTCCCTTAATTCTTAAAGGGATAATTTTTTCGGGAATAAAAGGGTTGTGTCTTTGTACTATACGAGGTTAAAAATAAAAACTTTTTTTTTGTAGTTTTTACCTTGCAGTATACAGGGTCATCCAAATTAAAAGTTCGTTATTGGTTACCTTGTTAAGACTTAAAATTCGAAATAATTTAAATTAGCAAACTAAAGGGTTGTGTCTTTGTACTCATACAAGGTTAAAAATAAAAACTTTTTTGTAGTTTTTACCTTGCAGTAATATACAGGGTCATCCAAATTAAAAGTTCGTTATTGGTAACCTTGTTAAGACTTAAAATTCGAAATAAAGGAAAAAAGAGTTTCACTTTCTTTAAGAGTTAATATTAGAAAAAGCAATTTAAAATCGGATTTTTGAGTTTTAAAGCAAAATATCCTTTTTTTAAAATGGAATACTATTTATATTTCATCACCTTTACAAAAATTCTTTAAAAAGAGTTGATATGTGGTATATTTAATTTTTCGTTGTTTCGGAAATGTGGCAATTCTCAGGAATTAAATAGTAAAGTAGCTTTTTTTAATAAATCTTTCTGTATAACGTATGTCCTAAAAGTTTTGGCACAAAACTCATTGTCTTTAATTTTAACAAAACAAAATAATATCAAGTTGCCTTTGAAAACAAAAATTTATTTACTTTATTTACTGTCAGTTGAGATTTATTTATTTTGAAGTTTTCGCTTTAAGATGTCGTATAAATTAGAAATAAGAAGTCCCAAGTTAGTTGGGCGGATACCCAAAGCTGAAATCTGTCGAATATTCCAGAATGAAAACATTTCACGCAGAACCATTTATAGAACAATAGCGGAGTGCGAGCAGGGAATACCATGTCTGAATCTCCCAAAAAGTGGAAGACCACGTGCATTTACGTACAGAGGTCAGAGAGATTGATGAGAAGAACAAAAAACCAGATTGGAATGTCAACGAGGAGACTGGCTAGGCAATACAGATCTTCTAAGAGTACGATATCGTTGGAATTGAGGAGGAATGGTCTTAAATATCGAAAGAGTTGTAATTTATGATAACTAGTTAGTGTTTAAATAAATTTCTTCATTAAAAAAACGATTAATATTATGTGCCAAAACTTTTAGGACATACGTTATTGCATTACTATTAAAAAGATACTTTAAAGCGCTTTAAAAAATACCATAATAAATATGTGTAATCTCTTATAATTTTGAAAATATTGCCATTTAAGTCTTAAAATTTTGTTACATTTCCATTATATTACAGCTCTAATAGCTATAAGCAATAATTTTAGTGTCAGAAATAAAATGGAAAAAATAGGTACCCTATTTTTTAGATTTAAATGCCGATATTTTCAAAACTATAATGGATAGACATATTATATGTGGTATTTTATTAAAGCTCTTTAAATACATTTTTACTTATGATACCTAAAATGATAATATACGGGTTGTTTTTTATAGAAAAATCTAGTTTACCATCAAACTCTTGAGAATAGTCATGTTTTCGAAAGTATTTAAAATTTGGCATATTACGTGTGCATTTTTACAGGATTTTAAAAGATTTTTCTTATGGTGATAAAATAAACAGAGTAGTCCATGACCAGAAATGGTATTTTGATGTATAAATCAGAAATTCGATTGACAATTGTTTTTCCTGATCTTAAGTCTTGATAGGAAATATAATCCAGCGCCTTGTTTTCAATCCAAGGATTTAGGCACAGACAATCCCCAGATCCCGAAATAGTTCCGGGGTTTGAGGGTAGGACAAAGTAGAGTACAAAAATGCAAAATTTTTAAAAATTAACTTTTATTTTTAAACTTTCTTTAAAAATAGAAACGAAAATCTAAACAAAAAGAAGTTTTTTCTTAAAAATAAAAAACAAACTAATTAAAATATAGAAAAAGCAGCTTAATAAAAACTTTCTTTTGATAAAGACATTTTTACACTGGTCTTTATTAGTTACTTTTAAAAATAAAAACAAAACTTTATTTCTGCAACATCAACATACCCTTTCATAACCTCTAATTGATCGCATTTAAACATTGGTAATTTGTAATACAAATCAGCAAACTTAAGAGAAAAATAAACCCTATAAATCATAAAAAGTTAAATATTTAAAATTTACTTCAAATAAACACATTTTAATGCAAAATTCTAATAACTTGCGTGAAGCGGAGTGTTGCTTTTACATGACTTTCTTCAAGTTAGACCGTGTAAACCTGATTAAAATTAGCTGGGAAATAAAAATGGCTGACTTTCTGTTTTTCGTGGCATTGACAAGTTTAAAAATTTACAAGAAAACTAAGTGCGTTTCGTTCCATGCAATATTATTTAAAAAAAAATAATTTTATTTATGCATCCCAAAAATCCCGGAATTTAAGAAATTTAAACCCGAAGATTTCGGGACTGTAAAAGAGCGGAATCCCGGAATTTCGAAATTATATACCCAAAATCTAAAAAAGCGTAAAAATGCTACTAGTTTGCTAATTTAAACTATTTCGTGTTTCGAGTAATAACGAAGTTACTTATGACGGACACTTAATTTGGATGACCCTGTTTACAGTTTTTCAACTACGGTACGAAACGTAAGAGGAAAATTGTTTATGTCTTTTTATAAAAAATGTTTTTATAAAAATTTATCCGGACCGGCTTAATTTCTGAGATACGTTAACGTTAAAATTAAAAAAAAATAGTCGGTATTTTTTCAATATCTTAAAAACGCGGTAATCGACTTGGATGAAATTTGGTTCACCTATTTAATTTAACAAGGTGCTTGTAAAGCTCTACTTTAATTAAGATTATTGGGTCCAGTGGCCTCTTAGTTTAGTGGGTACCTTACCCAATAATATTGAGAAAAAAACTACGACACCCACTTCTTATAAAGTTTTTATAATTTTTCCGAATAAGCAATTAAAAATGCAACTTTTTAGTCTTTTGTATTTTCTTCACATCTTTCTTGGTTTTAAAAAATAAAAATTGAAGCCAACTTAAGTGGTATATTGAGCCATATAATTGTTCATTTTAATTTAATTTTTTTATCATGTAGTCTATGGGTACCTTTTAGAAGATATTCAAGTGACTTTAATTTCTCCTAAAACAAAGTTAGATGCAAAGCATAGTTAGAAAAATTAAAACTTGCATTTTAAATTTTTTATTCGGAAAAAATATAAAGACTTTGTAAAAAGTAAGTGGCGTATTTTTTTCTCCAAATAATATTGGCTGTGGTGCCTACTAAAACACCACTCGACCCGATAATGTAAATTTAGGTAAAGATTTATAAGCACCTTAGACAAGTACGTGTACCAAATTTTATCTAAATTGATTAAAGCGGTTTTAAAATATTTAAAAAATATCTGAATTTAAAAACATTAACGCCTTGTATCTCAGAAATAAAGCAAGTCGGGACATATGTTTATAAAAACTTTTTATATTTATAAAAAGTCATGAAACATCACTCCCTTAAGTTTCATACCGTAGTTAGGAAACACCTTGTATAAAATTCATAAATACTGGTGAAATCCACAAATAAAAATTTTAAGTAGGATGCTGGACGGCATCTTCAAAAGAAAATTACATGAAAAGTGGGTCTTGTGGCACAATATGTTGAAGCACCTGAGATTTATACTTTGTAACTCTAGAACATCACGGCAATACCTTTATCTACTACAAAATGTTAGTTTTTTTAATAATTATCTAAGTAAATACCTGATTTGAGTAACCATATTTCCGAAGGTAATAAAATTGGATGGATTTAATGGATGGATGGACAGTGTTTTTTTTAAAGCTTTTTAAACAATTTTTTTTATGGAAATACTAATAATAGGGTATGAGAAAAGGTATGTATTTTTAGTGAAGCATTTTGTATACCTATGATATGACCATTAAAATGATAATACCACATTAGGTACATCGAACTTTATTACTTTCGGAACTGTGGCCATTCAAATCAGTTATTTATATATTTCAAGGTTTTTAATTTTTTTAAATTGATTCGTTTAAAAACTTAGAAAAGGGGGACATTAAGGAAATTCACGGTAGATACCCGGGCATGACTTATAAACTGGTGACATTATAAAAAATATATTTAGACTTTAAAACAAAAAAAAAACAAAATTGTACAGGTTTGATAAAAGGCCATTGATTTTAAGATAAATAAAAAAAAAACAAAGATACGTTGAATCCTTAATGCAGCAACTTCATTTTGTTTAGGGTTAAATGCCCTGAAAATGTGACATTTATTTAAGAAAAAATATTAAAAGGAATATTGTTATAGTTTAGAATTCAATACTTTGCCCAAATTTAACCCACTTTGTATCTTAATCATAGAAAAGAAAACAAAACACATAGACAAGCAATTTGGTCATTAAAAAACTTTTCTTTGTTTAAAAAAATAGGTAAATAAAAACGATATACATTATTCTTCTTTTATTTCATATTATTTACTGTTTATGTAAAAAAATGTATTAACAAAAAACATTAAATTGCTCTTCTCTGCGTACAGTGTTTATAACTGACTAAACTCCTTTCTTAGACATGCTTAACCTGACAAAACGAAAAGGTGAGAAAATAAAGAAGAATTAGATTAATGGCTCTTTGACAAACAGCTTGTCTGCCGTTTTTGTTTTAATATAATTTAGTTAGGCGAAAAGGAGCTGAAAAGTAAACGTCATTTAGTAAACAGCGGGAAAATACTTTTAGAGATATTTCAATGGGAAATAGAATAGGTTTTGTTAAAGAAAAAAATATTTTTTTTAGGAAAAAAACTGCTACTTGTTTTATTAACATCTCCTAATATGCAAATCTATAAAGTCCAGATTGGTATCGTAAATAGGTTAAAAAAATATATTTAAGGTTATAACATTTTAACTTTTCTAATGGTTTTGTGACGTAATGAGAAATAATAGTAATACGGTAACATATTTTTTGTTGACAAAATACGTTACTCAAAGGGGTGGAAAACACAAAAAATATTTTAAAAAAATTATAAATATTGAATATATTTAAAACTAAATAAATTACAATTTGATTTGCAAATAGTATGCAGGGTGTTCATTAAATACATGAAAATATTGGAAGGGGTGATTCTTGGACCCATTAAAAAAAAACTCTTTATGGGTTTATGCCCTAAACATCTTAACTTTTAGGATACGGGGAGTTAAAATTTTCAAAAAACTAAAAAATTCGAAAACACCTATTTTAGTAAAAAGTGTTATCCCTTCTGGATATAAACCTTATTTAAATTAGAATTTATTATTTTTGTTTCATAATTGCTAATAAAAAATTATAAAACCTAATTTTCAAAAGAAAAAGATTTCCCAATGCTTCTTTTGTGGTCTAAAAATATGAAATTAGGTGTTTTTTTCCTTGAATTAAACAAGATCCAAAAAAAATAAAAGACATAAAAACAGTATTTTTATTTGCTCAATCTTAAGAAAGAACAAAAATGTTTCACACAATTACACAGTCAGTAGCTTACCGTTTTTTTTATTAGAAATATTTATCCAGTTGCCTCTCGAGACGTCACTGGACTTATTAAATGTAATTGTGATAAATTAACTCGTTAATGCCATGAATAATATTATTAAATTAAAACAAAATTGAGTAAAGGATGGTTGGGATATTTTAAAAAATAAATTTTACTGTTTGGCAATTTATCGTGGAAAGATTTAGCCTCCGGCACAATGTCTAAAACTTAATCAACTGTATTATGAAAATCATCATACTTCGTTAAATGTGTTTCGTGCGCTTTGGGTAACTTATGACCTACCCATAATCGGCGTACTGAGCCGACTATTCGCAGTACCATCACAAAAGTTGAATTCCAATTTTCAATATTGGATAATTCTTGACCAAATGAGCCACATCCAGCACGTGGTGCAGAAAATTAAGCTGCAAATGTACGTGATGATTCTGATGAATTGACTTGACACTCGGAAGTTCTAGCTTAAGAACAGACTATGATAGGCGCACTTAAGGCCAACATTTGAAAGCCATAATCTTTAAAAATAAA